>OMKQ01093974.1:0-15840 GCA_900302335.1 Phycis phycis
AGCTGAGCCGGAAGGCGAAGCTCTCAATTTACCAGTCGATCTACGTCCCAACCCTCACCTATGGTCATGAGCTCTGGGTAGTGACCGAAAGAACGAGATCGCGGATACAAGCGGCCGAAATGAGTTTCCTCCGCAGGGTGGCTGGGCTCAGCCTTAGAGATAGGGTGAGGAGCTCGGACATCCGGAGGGAGCTCGGAGTAGAGCCGCTGCTCCTTTGCGTCGAAAGGAGCCAGTTGAGATGGTTCGGGCATCTGATCAGGATGCCTCCTGGGCGCCTCCCGTTAGAGGTGTTCCGGGCACGTCCAACTGGTAAGAGACCCCGGGGGAGACCCAGAACTTGCTGGGGGGATTATATATCTCATCTGGCCTGGGAACGCCTCGGGGTCCCCCAGGAGGAGCTGGAAAGCGTTGCTGGGGAGAAGGACGTCTGGAGTTCCTTGCTCAGCCTGCTGCCACCGCGACCCGGCCCCGGATAAGCGGACGATAGATGAAGATGAAGAGATGATGAAGATGCACTGAAGAAGCCTAACATCTGTATGTAGTCAACAGCTGTATGTAGTCAAATCAAATAAGGTACAATTTAACAATATTTCAACAATATAAGTACTGTACTGACTGTACTGTCAGAATAAAGCTGTGCTCCCTTGTTCGGTGAGAGAAGTCCATCCTAGCTTGTCCTGCCAGGATTGTAAATCTGGGCAGGAATGGTGGCAGGGTGATTCTAATACACGTGTAGGTTCTCTGCTATTTTTGGTTGTTCATAGTGGAGAGAGCTGCCTCACAGTGCATGTGGAGTCGAACATGGTCAACATCTGGTCTACAATCGCCGCGGCCTTGGACCAAACAAGACCGGGTTTGCACTGCTTGTGGGAGGACTGAACATGTGAGAGTCTGTCCAATCTTGAAAGCTGTTTTCGCCGTGTCAGCCCATTAGTGACCTCTGGTTTAGGGATTAGGGTGTTCTCTGTGACTCCCAGCACGAGGTCCTGGCTTCAAACCCATAGTGTCTGCAGTCTACCTGTAGAAATCCTTAAACAAGATACTTCACTCTAGCTCTGCTCCTTAATCTGTATCTGTATCTTAATTCTCTTTAAGTCGCTTTGGATAAAAGCATCTGTAAAATGATTTAATATGAAATGGATTAAGAAGAAAAGTTGAAGTTTTGGTGGACAAAGAGAAGAAGTCAAAAGATTTGGAGGGAGCAAGGTAAACACCAGCAGGTTGTCTTCAGGTACCTGTGGTGTGTTTAGTGGCAGTGGAGCAGCTAGTCTCTTCAGGACTGATTGGGCACCCTGCTGCTTCTTCAAGCTTCACTCTCCGACTGTGCTCCCGCAAGTCAGAGCTACTGGTGGCCTGGGGACCAAAAAAGATCCAGCTGTCAACAGTCAGAGAGTCCGCTGCCTGAGAAAAGCAGTGGCATCATTTCAATCTATAACTGAAGTAGCGGCAGCAACCTCAGAATCTGTGTCTGATGGTTTTTGATTCATTTGATTGTTGTCACCTATAACCCAAAACTGGTATCAAGTAACATGTAGAGGACAATTTGAGTCCATATTCATATCCTACGTTTTTAGAATGTTGTGCTATAGCTTTGAAAGATCCTCTTACACCAGGAAATGTACACACACTTGTGGGTGTGTGTACATGTGTGTAATGTTTTACATTACGTTACAAGGTTACATGGTTTATATCAAATACCGTCGTGGTGTTTCCATTGACTAGAGAGGGCGGTAGATGTCTGCTGTTGCTCTCTGCCTTCCTCTCAGCTTTAACCTTGGTATGACACACACACACACACACACACACACACACACACACACACACACACACACACACACAGCTTTAAGTGCTGAAAGGGAAGCTAAACAGCAATAATGAATCAAGGGCTTTGTTTTTTGTATCTTTTTTTGTATTTTTGTTCTTTGATTTTGTATCACTACTATGGAAAGTATGCCATCATTTCTGTCTATCAGGCATTCTACATCTAAGTTTTATTTAACTTGCACTACAGCAGAAAATTGGAGGTGATGGAAACTTTTGGCAGGCTTAACATTTAACCTTTTACATGTGTCTGTAAGGAAGCCTACACACACCTGTGGAAATACACTGTATAACAGAAGCAAGACACTCAAACCTCCAGAAGCCAGCTAGTTAACTGGCACCGTGCCGTGTTACTGTGCCTGCTCTGGGGTCAGAGGATGGCTCACAGGATCAGATCTGTGTAATCTGATCAGGAGAGCAGCTCACACCGGGCTCACCTGGGCCCTGCTGCCGGTGCCCAGGTCCTGGGGGGGGGCCTCTTCCGGGACAACGCGGACCTGCAGGGCCCCCCCGTCAGGACAGGGGCCCGCGTCGGAGCCAACCCTCCTCTGGGACAACCCTTCGTCATACTCCTCCTTTGACTTTCTAGAGGAAATGAAAAGACCGGGATGTTTGTGTTGGGTTTGTGTAACAAACATTGTATATACATTGTGCACATGTTTGATGTTATTATACAGAGAAATTCAAAGACATTGCATGAGATCAGATACATTTAGCTCTGCTTTGGTTCAGGCTGCAACTGGATCGATATTTTCCTGCCCCTCATATTATGAGAATTAGTATCACCAGTTACTCAAGACCAAGAGGCACACTCAACCGCACTGACGGCTCAACTGGGAATGACGCTGAGGATCACTTCAACTCTAGGCCACATGTAAGCACCTTTTTGATTTGTTTCTCCGCAGTGAACTATACCACAAGATACCTCTGTTGCCCTGGTTACTAATACATGTTTTCACTTTAAACTGCCTGAACCAACTATTATAGAAGGTATAACATCATCTTTACAAGATATATGTAGTCTACTCTACTATGTGGCTGCATAGTGAGCTGGATACTGAGCAACGATGTAATCCCTGCTGCAGTCTACAGTCTACAACATGTATTACTGCTATTTATGCTTCTGCATTAGTGAAGAGGAAGCTATGATGAAGGTCTATTTGCATTTGAGTTAGATCCATTTACATTTAAAATGATATGACTACTTTCCGTGCAGTCACACCTCAGTGTGTACTGAAGAGCTGCCCCACTGTGCTAACTTAGCTCTTTTAACAATGTTGAATTAGCCTCTTTAGCTCAATTGGCTGGAGGGTCAGGAGATTCTCAAATTACAACATTTGAAAACAAACATTTGTTTTCTCTGCACTTCAATTCATATTAACGTGTAAATTAATTTGAAGTGTGTAAACATCAATCCATTGAGGATTATGGCCCTAGAATGCAGGTGCTTCACAAGTCTAGACTGAAAAAGATTTGTCTGGCAACTTCAAGAAAGACTGAGAATCCCTCTTGGTCAACACGACACCTTCATTCTTCCACAGAACACTCACACTCACAGGACACCCTAACTACCAGATATAGCAGCCCACAACCAGTAAAGAAATGCAAACGAATGGCTTCTCATTCAGAACACCTGAGGGCAGACCACTGAAGAAGATCATTGGTGTGTTCAAATAGGTCAACTTTACAGTGCACCCTTTACAGTGCACCATTAAAGGATAACTTCAGAATGTTTTGACATGGGCCATATTGCCTATCATTTTGGGTGTTAGGGACTAATCTATAACTATTGTTCATTTTTCATTCTCCATTGCTGCTCTTATTAAATCCGTGATGCCCTTATTTTACTGTACTTATTGTATTTAATTTAATTTAACAATTTTCTTTGATTTTCCTCCATGTTGGAATGGGCCTCATCCAATACATGCCATTGTACAGCATGACTAAGTGATGCTGCACATTTGACAATAAAGGACTTGAATCTTGACTCTTGACTCTGTGCCTAATGAAGCACTTTTAGAGACTGTACAGTGATGGGCTCCATTGCCCCAAAGGCTCACACTGAAGCAGATCACAGCTGCAGCGCTCTCACTCCACATTTACAAACAAGTATCTGCATTAGTCCCTTAGAACCATAATTATGGGAAAACAGGTTAAACGTGAATTAATTCATGATTCATATTTAGCAACGAAAAATAAGTACATAAATGATGCAACTCAGATAGGTGTTTGCTTCTGTACAGAGTACAAGCGTTTTGGGTGAGGGAGCTATCCATTCTCTTCCCAGGGATTAGCAGTCATCCTGTCCAACAGGAAATGACTTAAAAAAACTCAGAGCTAGTTAGAAATATTTGGATTGCTTTGATAATGACAGCCACACAATTGAGGAGAAAGCCAGCTCAGTTACTAAGACACCAATGTGTTTACAGAAAACCAGTAGGCAGAGGCTACTGGTTTAACAAGGCTATCTGTGTCTTGTGTTATGACTATGAAATGCAGACATTTGCTCTTGATTTGAAATGTTTGTCAGATTATTTTGTTATAGCCATATTGGTCATGCTTTAACTTTGGTTGGTAAATACTTTGTACGCATGGCTTCTTTCAATAATTCAACTTCAAACAAATGTCTAGTGAGCAAGTGACAAACCACCTGCGAAGTAGCAATCTTATTCTGATCAATGTTTTGACTTTTCATCCAGAGTTCCTGGTCACATTCACTGTTAGCCTGTTTGGGGTCTACGACCTGCTGAAGATCCCAGCGGGCAGCACAACCTGCTCCCACAGTGGCCAGGGGAAACCAACCGGATCAAACCCACCATTTCCCCAGTTGCTTATTCAGTGTGAACCACACCGCTGTGAAGAGCTTAGCTCACTGTGAGCGCTCTACTTGGCCAGGTTATTAGGCGAGGAATCCCATTAACCAACAGAGCCCAGACCAGGACCATGCACAAAGGCCCTGGGTCCTCACTGCATTTCATGGACAAACACCAAGCAACACCACAGCTTTAGGATTCAATAATTTGTCATGTCTTGACATTGTCACGTCAACATGAGAATATTGCCACTTGGTAGCCAAGGCTCAATAAATCTAGTTAAAAAAAGATCCATTCCCAGTGAACAAAGCGTAGCAGTACCCTGATAAAGTACAGAAGGCCCATATGCAGGAAGCATTAACATTTAGTAGACACTTTTTTTCTGAAAGAGAGACTGAAACAATCAAAACAATCCAAATCAAAGACCTAAAAGTATCTAACAAAGCACTTGATTCATTATCACCACTTAGCATCCCTTTCAGCTCTTAAAGCTGTGTGAGTGTCTTACTTGAGAACCTCCTGCAGAATCTTCATCTCCTGTTGCTCCAGTTCTGACATCACATCTGTACCGTCTGTAAGACATTCTGGAAGAGCACCTATAGAACAACACAGATCACATGAATATCATATTGGCCATGTTTCCCAGAGTTAAATGATAGTATATGGAGAAATGAAATGTTATTATATCTACCATGTCTCTCCTTGATGACCCTTAGCGCCTGCAGCTGCAGCTCCATGTTTTTCTGGACCATCAATGAACGAAACATCTGGAAATCATCCGTGGCAAGGACCGGCTGGAAAACCACCTGGACAACAACAACACAACACCTCACCTCATGTGTCAAAGGTCTGTTTAACTCTAGCTTTATATCTATATATCTCTATCGATCTTATATATTTTAACAATAGCGCTATGAAGCTGAAGCAGGAAGACCACCCTCCATTCCCTAGCTGTCATCGCAGGCCTTTCCCAATCATCTCAACCAACCAGGACCTCATGCACAATACAGGAGTATCATCGTATGCCAACACGCGGAGTTACATCCATATTCTATCCATACCACAATACAGGAGTTACATCCATATTCTATCCATACCACAATACAGGAGTTACATCCATATTCTGCACCACCACCAGCGTCTAGGCACCATCACGGAGGACTCTCTTCATAGTCATCGCGAAGAATAATTTGGTGGTGTCTAATTGTGGTGTCTAATTGCTAAATGTGTTACTGTCAATAAATGTTGTGGTTCATTTTTTAATACTATTCTCTCCTGATTTAAATATTTCAGTCTTATATCTTCAACAAATCTTCATATAATGTATCTCTCTTGTATCTATAACTATAGCTTCATGTATCTATCTTGTGTCTTTAACTATAACTTTATGTATCTATCTTGTGTCTTTAACTATAGCTTTATTAGTGCAAGTAATTACACAGGATCAAAATTGCGTTTCCCCATACTCCAAATGTCCAAGTAATATAAACATATCCTTAAACATATCCATAAACATATCCTTGTAGGATATACCATATCCTACAAGTAGTGGGAATTTCATGGTCTGTGGAAAATGGGACATCTATCCACTCAACATAGTACAGATAGATAGATAGATAGATAGATAGATAGATAGATAGATAGATAGATAGATAGATAGATAGATAGATGGATGGATGGATGGATGGATGGATGGATGCTTTATTCATCCCGAGGGAAATTTTACAACTAGATGGTCCTCCACAAGAACATCAGGACCAATCAATGAGGGCTTAAACATAATCCTGGGTGAGATGAACGTCTGTCCTCATCAAAGCCTTGGCTGGAGCAGCTCTAGGTCTGCAGTGACTTACGACACCCCGCTTCTCCACACTTAGCACACAAAGCGCCTGAGCGGTGAGCTATAACTGGGTCACCTGATCCACCCTAATCTCTCTCTCTCTCTCTCTCTCTCTCTCTCTCTCTCTCTCTCTCATCCATATCCCTGCTGCTCAGAGGTGACTGATCCTGGCTGTCTGACAACACAATCTCAGTCAAATCCAATCATCTCTTGTTAACACGAGTAAGGACCATAAAACATGCATTATTCAAAATGTATATATACCCAGCATGTTAACATGTGCAGACACCCGCACACACACACACACTGACTAGGAGTACTGCACAATAGCACTCTGTACCTGCAATGTTTTTGACTTGGCGAAGGGAGAGGTGCAGGCATCCACAAACTGTTGCTCATTGATGCCAATCTCCTGCATGTGGTTGTCCAACAGCTTCTCTACCTGAACAAGGGGAGGTCCGCAGATCAGCCTGCTACTTCATGAGTCTGCTACATCATAACCAATGTGGTAACACTTTACATTACTTCAGGTTCAAGTGTGGCACTCACTTCTTCACTTTTGTGATGCAAAGTTCCATAATGTTATTATATATTAAGAGATGAAGATTCAGATTGCACATGCTGTTCTATGCTGTTACATTGCTTATAACACAAAACACTAACAGGAGTGGATGCTGTTATGTAAAGTGTAACCCAATATAATACAATCATTCTATACAAATAGAAAGTGGTGTAATGCATAACCATGATAGGTATCAACATTAGTGCACTGACTGTACTTACCAGCTGCTTGTACTGCTGATGTATTTCCGTGTAAGTCAATTTGTTCTCGTCTTCGTCGTCAAAAACTAAAGAAAAAGCACATTGCACATTTGTTTCAGATTCCTGGACCCAATACCAAAAAACAAACCTGGTGCACGTTTTCTACAAGTTTTCAAATTTGACCAGCGGTTTTATTATATTCTTATATTAACTAACGTTGATCTGTGCCTTATATTAAATGGCGCTGTGTTAAGACTTTTGCATGTAGGTTATTAGGTGGTTAAGATACCTTTGCCTTATGAGATGCCTTAGGTTCATTGCAAACTACACGACTTGTATAATTTATGCGACATAAAAATGAATATGTATGAACATCGTAATGTTAACTGTGTTCTCTAGTTACTTTGTCTGCTTCCAAAACATCAACAAAAACAACCGCACTCCAACCGCGTTAGCTTAGCCACAAGCACCGTCCAAGCATCCAACGAAACGCTTGCAGACAACACGTCTCTTTACGGACACGGACGATCAACTCGGTGGGTAGGAGGGCAACAAACCTGAGCATTTGTTTTCCATAAAGTCTGAGACGGGGATCACCCACTCCGGACTCCCCAAGTAGCCGACGATGCTCTCCAGCACCCAGTCCTCCTCCTCAGCCATGTTGGCTCCACCGCCACGGTGTGCAGAGCAGGCCCTACAATCCCCGCTGGAACACGATGAAGCTCATAGTGATCACAAATGTAGTTGACATCCTCCGAAAGCAGATCCCTAATCGCATTCCCTTTTCGTTAGGTTCTTCAAAGTCAGTTTTTGTTGACTAGAAAGACTCCGTCTGGAAAAATGCGCACTCATGAATGTGCTATGGAAAGAAAGCAGTGACGCCTAATCGGTCTCTATGGTTACTGTTACGTCATCTCTTTGGTCCAGTCCAGCGATCGAGCGTGTGCGGCAGTGTCTATCGTGTTCACAATACTCGTTCAACATACGAGACATTTAATGAAGATCAGCTGGTAACATTATAATGCATCCATTGTCATATTCCTACATTGGGTGTAAATTGGGTGTTTCACTGTGTCCATGCTGTTTCATTATTTTACTCAAGCGTGTGTGTGTGTGTGTGTGTGTGTGTGTGTGTGTGTGTGCGCGCGCGTGGACAATAAGAAGAGACAATAATTAAGATTTTTTTGTACAATTTTATTAAAATGTACAGATTGAGTAATAAGTAGGGTGAGTAAAAGATTATACAATTAAGATACATTCCTTTGATTTCATTGAAATAGACTCTATTATATACTCTATACAAGGCTATCATGTCTTCATTGAGTATAGGCAGGACATGCAAGGAGCAATCATGCCAAAATATGGAGCAAAATTATGAAGTGTGGCTTTTCCGGAATGCATGGCATGGGATGCACCAGTTGAATGGTAGAGTTTCGGTTTTCTGTTGTTCTATTATTACCCCCTTTCATGCACAGCATCATGCACTCATACATGTTTTCTGTAGTCTCACGTTTGTGTTATGACAATGTGGGTTGTGCTTATTCGGTTAAAGACAAATTCACATACATGTCAAAGCGTTGATGTTTTCAGTGTTTTGAGTCAGTATCCGGGAAGCCTTCAATGAATCCCATTACATTAAGGTGCCAAGTTGGGACCTGCATATTTTAATACATCTGCTATTGTCAGTGATTCGTTCATGCCAGGTAGAATCAGTCATAAATATGGTATATATTTGAAGAACATTATCACACAGTCTGTGTAAAGCACGTTCACTCATGCAAGATCAGGTTGGGCCACACAGATGAGAGATCCAAGATCATTCTGTTAATAAAAACTACATCATGGATTTCTTTTTAAATTTATATATATATATATATATATATGTGTGTGTGTGTGTGTGTGTGTGTGTGTGTGTGTCGCGGCTTTATGCTGAATCATGTGTGACAGGATCATTCATCGTGTACTCTTGGTAGGGTTACGTCACCGTCTTTTAAATGACATAATCTGGACTCTGCATAAGATCATGTTTTGCTGGTTAATTGCCCTCTTTTGCCGACTCAGAGTTTCAGCTTCACGCATCGCCTCCACAAATTGAAAATGAGCGGATTGTCACGTGTCTTACATTCTATTTTTAACTCGTCCTGAGTTCCGGCAGTAGGTCTCTGTCACGTGGAGCAGTAGGGACACGTGGAGCTCATGATGGTCATCGTAGGTCTGCGCGTCAGTGGCCATGACTGATGATAATGAACCTCATGAGATACACCTGTCATCCCGGTGGAAGGCAGATTCCTGCACTCGCCTTTATATGGCGTTAGTTGGCCATAATCAATTGTTTACAATTAGAATTAAAGGTTTTAAGCAAATGGCATGGACACCGCTGTTAACTTTCGTATATTATTCAATCGCATATGGTCGAGTTATACTCATAGTGTTTTTGAAAAACATTTTCTTTATTTAATTTTTGACTGAGAAAGTGTAATCTAATGATGTCATCACCAAAATGTGTTTACATCATCAGAGCATTTATGTTTATAGATACACAATAGTTTCATAGAGCTATTGTGTTATTCTTGTTACCAGCTAGAGTTGGGGTAACATTATAGTTATTGGTCATAATAAACCTGATATACAACATCCTACAGAGTATTTCTGTGCTTTTCCATATTTTAACATATAGTACAGACCACCATGTCATTGAAATGAACTGCTTGGCGTCAAAACCTGTTAAAAAACGTATGCTATTGATTTGACCAATAGCAGAGACTCTGTCCGCTTCCTTTCTGTCCTTATCTATTCAGTGAATCAGAACCACACATTCACCAGGAGGCAATAGATAATTGCTGATCAATTAGGGTTACCTTCACTTCATCATATCAATACAAAAACACATAATTCCTAAAGAAACCTTACAAATCAATAGTTCCCATTAGGAAAAAAAGATATTGCACCTTCCGCAAGAAAATCTTTGTTTGTCTTTGTGGTGACAAAGTGCCAGCACTACCATGCCACCTGGTCATGCTATATCATTTGGTGTAAGGCAATAAAGTAAGACAGATTCACTGAAACGCACATCTCAAGTGAAAGCCACATCTCAAATGTGTGTATATTTCGTAAGGCTGATGATATACATGTAGCAATATTTTGAACAAACATAAGTGATGTGTAAAAAAGTATACGTATTTAACTCTACAAAATAAATAATGCATTTTATCCTCAATATGTGTAGCCCGTGTTAGAACTTGCCATCCGTGGGTTAAATCATTGTGTTGAGCAGCGGCTCTTACATAAGGAGACAAGTTTGTGAAAATATTTGAGCAGTGAAAATTTGCAATGACGGCACTCCTGTCCAAAGCCCAATCAATATCATTATCAGACATATCTGACTAGAAGAGTCCAATGATGTCAGAGCGATCTAATTACTAAGGCAAAACCTTCAAGGAAATGTATTTTACTGGCATTAGACGGATTCTGCCAATACATTGGACCAACAACAAAATCTGTCTGTATCTGTCCCATTACATCTGGCCCATAAGTACGTGATCAAACTCTTTGAATACAGAGTGGGTAAGCTACTAACTACAGACAAGGTCACTTTTGTCATTTGAGAACATTGGCAAGCCCTGTGTATTTGACTTCAAGTTTCTTTATATTTCCTTATGTTGGTCATTGCTTTACCACAGTCTCTTAGCAACCCAGTGGTCAATCAATCACTGTCTTTAAAGGGACGTGCAACGTGAGCTGCCCAAAGTCGAGAGAAAAAACTAAAGTTTTGTGATTAGCTTGATTAGCCAAACATAGTACATGATTGCTCATAAAGGACATTTAAAACAATGATTAAGGAAGTGGTATAGCAGCAAGTTCTCATCTCTTATAGGAAGTTGTCATTATATAATGTCTTTTGTCGTGAAGTGGTCCGTGTTAGTCTGTACATACTTGTGATCTGAGAGATGTGGTTCTACAATAATCCTACCAAAGCGTCTGACTGCAGACGACTCGAGGAAGAGATGTCTCCAAACCTCTTTAAACATCAGCACCAGGTGGCCACAGGGGCCAGCTTTGTAGCTCTCTGCCTCCACTGCTTTCGATTGGCTGGCTGGGTATCAGGGATCCCACTGGACCATCAGAGTGACTGACTTTGACGTGCACCTGTCTATCGTCAAGTGAGTGAATGAGTGAGGCTCCGCCCTCCTCCAGGTAGCCAGCTTTGGTGGACGCCAGCCCATCGTCCAGGTGACTGCTGCTACCTCTGCTGTGCTCCTGCTTGTTGCTATGGTGACATTCGTTGCTGCAGGGGGTGATTTTGATCGGTGCCGGGAGGTGGCGCTGTGGACTCCCTGCCAACGGGACAGTCGAGCTGAGGGGAGGGATGGCGGCTTTGAGTGGCACCAGTCTGCTGGTCTGGTGCTGGCTGCAGACGGGCATCTTGTCGGGCTGAAGGGAGCGCGCGTAACGGGAAAACCAGTCCCTCTCAAACGCGTCCCTCAGCTGTTCCACCACCGTGGAGTTCCTCTCGTCCACTCCCTCCTGCTGGCTGATCACCAGACCCGCCCCTGCGTTGAAGGTGAACTCATTCCCCACCCAGTCCAGGTTCCCTGATGTCATGGAACAGACAGAACAAGGTGAGAGACCCTTTTCACAGTGGGGTCATCATAGGGACAAGATTAGTGTGAGCCAAGTTTGGCTCACACTAATCACGGGGCAGCTCGTTTTACCAGGTTAACCACGTCCACTACGGACCACATGCCCTGGTAAATAAGAGCAGTAGTCTATGGAGTCATCCTGGTCAAATGTAAAGGCAGTGAGGCGTCTTGGATACCAATGGGTTGGTGTGCTACACCTCATCAGCTTACCTAAATACACAGCTGAATCTGTCACCATGAACCTGTTGTGGTTGATCCCTTGAAAACTGCCATCCCTCTGTTCCCTCGGGCTGAAGAACTTCTACACACACACACACACACACACACACACACAATTAAATGCGCAGAGATGAATTTGGTTCCTCCGAGAACGTCTGCCCCCCCCCAGCATCCCCAGTACTCACAGCCTCCAGAGAGCAGTTGCTCTGCTCCATGCAGAGGCTCCGGAGCGACCAGATGAAGTTAAAGGTGAGGGGGTCGGTCTGCTCCCAACAGCTGACCAGCATGCGGACATGCACCTTCCTCAGGAGCAGGGCGTCCCGGATCAGACCATCGATGCGAGACCAGTACCTGAGCACAGACACACAGTGAGTGAGGACCTCACCGGCCTGGCCGGTGCGGCTGTTGTGTGTCACTTGTGTTTCAGTTGTGCTCCTCTCGTCAATCTCTGTTCCGCTTCTTGTGTTTCTTCTGTTTCTTGTGTTTGTCTTTGTGTTCCTGTTGTGCTTCTCCTGAGTTTCTGTTGCAGGAATGTGAGCGGGGTGATTTGGTGAGCCATGTGCACCTGATTCGCCTCCTGTTTATATTCTATCATTAGTCTTGATTTAGGCATTCTCTTCCATTCATGGGTCATTAACTGACTTATAAATAAAGTAAATACATTATGTTATGATAAGTTATGGTCCTGGTGGTTTGCTACAACCCAGATCCAGGTTGGAACACATGCCCCAGTCCCCACACCTTTAAGTTGAGCCAAATTAATTAACAAACACAATCAGATATGTGATGACATTTTGACAAGCGGAAAGTGCCACTTGAAAAGCCAAACTGTAAATAAGGTGCCTGCACACACACTCACACTGCCTCACAAACACCAACACCCAACTTGAGAAGGTTAACGGAGGTTGGCCAACACTTCAAAACCAGACACTTCATCTGACAACAGCCAACAACAGGTCAGGCACCTTGGCCCAATGTTGATGGTTGTTGGGGCAGTATACAAGCAGCGTTCTAACACACACACACACACACACACACACACACACGCACTAATACTTCCAAAATGTAACCCATAAATATCTGGTTATATTCTCTTTCTGCTTTCTCTCTGCTTTCTCCAGGCGGAGCAGCAGAGAGGTGTGTGCTGACCTGTGAGCGCTGCTCTTCAGCAGGGGCAGGTAGTCTGTGATGGAGATGTACAGGAAGCTGTGTGCCTCCTGGATGACCCGGCTGATGGCCTCCAGGTCGCTGCTGCGGTCCCTTGGGATCAGCAGGCTGGGGGAGGTCTGGGAGCACAGGAAAGGGTGTCGTCAGGCTAAACGCCAGAATGCAGACATCGCAGTGTCATCTGAAGTACCAGATCACATGAGTGAAGTGAAGCACTACAGACTAATAATTGATATTCTCTGACAGTGCAACAAAGTTTCTGATTGAATCGGGTAAGTGAATCCCCATTTGCAAAGTATGAACTCTTTTCTGCCGGTGTGAGAAAAAAAGTTTTGTGAAACGGAAATCGCGACCCTCCAATATATTTTGCAAACCGACAACCTTTCATCTGTGCACTCAGCGAGAGTGTTTCTGCCGTAATGTCGTTACCAACATGACATTGGATTGACATTATAAAGATTTTATTTAATGCTTTTAAATTTGCACGCATTTGGCAACATGCCAAACTATAGGTGACTGGACTGTGGGTTCACCTGATAGCAGCAGGCATATTGAATATAGACTCACAGAGATACATGCAGCATAACTTGTGTAAATACATGTATGACTTGAATTTCAAATTGGTTCGTATGTGTGCGTGTGCGTGTATATGCGTGTGTGTGTATGTGCATTTAGCAGATGCATTTAGCAGATGCTTTTGTCCAAAGCGACTTACAATTAGTACATTTGTGGGGTTCGCCATGTAGACAGTTGGAGGTGGGAATCAAACCGACAATCCTGCAGCTAGTGGAAGACCCGCTCTACCCACTGATCTATGCCACCCCCGGGTGCAGGTGCAGGTGCATGTGTGTGCGTGTGTGAGTGTTTGCTCATCATCTGCACATGGCTCATTTGAAAGCCATCCCACATGTGCTTCCTGTTGACATCCTTCCACTGCAGCAGAGGAGAGAGGGTCTTTGGGGAAGACCCCTGGTGAGTAATTGGTTTTCTCACAGGGCTGTCATCCCACCTACCCCTGGCTGTGATTACCACACTCTGAATGGAGTTTTGTCCATCACTCATTCACATCCCTAACATCTCCCAGTCATCCAACATCCAAAGATGCCCGAAGATTCTACACAGAAAGAAGAGCAGGGCTGGAGAAAGGGCTGTTTAAATGAGAAATCAATGAGAACTTTCCTTGGATATTAATGGTCAACATCATTCACAGTATGTACAAATTGTAGAATTTCCGCTGTAATATTTCACAGCCTAGGTAGGTAAGATTACACTGACACTAAACTACTTGCCACTGCCCGGACCATGATTCATATCTCCAATATAAAAAAAGATAGTCGTAAAAGTCTAAGCTATTTTGGAGATATGGTTATATTAACTATATTTGAAACTAAGTCATGAAACATAGCTAATGAATTTGTAAATTAAAATCTACTGATTCACCTTGGTATCCCCTTGATCCCCTTGATCCCCCACCTCCAACTGTCCACGTGTTGAACCCCACAAATGTACTGATCAAAGTAAGCTCATGCTAGTCATGTATGTTCATGGTTTATCATATTTAGGTCATAGACACTCACCGAGACATAGGCCTGCGCTTTGGTGCTGTTCAGGGTGAACTCCAGAGGTGCGTCCCGGTTGTAGAGAGCAAAGACCCGCTTGGACCAGAAGGAAGGGATGAAGTCTCTGTACTGGAGTCCCCAATACAAGCTGAACACCTTGTGCAGGTCCAGAGCCAGGCAGCTGCAGTCATACACCAACACACCCAGCTCCTTCCTCTGAGGGATCAACACACATCAGGTCATGATCACATCGTACCACCTCATGTTACCTCACCTCACATTACATCACACAATATCATCACATGTAATATGACCTAATCTCAGATCCAGTTAATGATTGGCAAATCATTAACAAGTAATAATTTTCTTGCATAACCTATAAAAATTAGATTGTAATTGTACTCCTTCTTCGTCAGACATACATTTTCTAAAGTTTGTTTATATAAGTAAATGTTTCTTTCTACATTGTTACCGCGCTGATGGAGAAGCTATTGAGTGCCAGACAAGCCTAGCGTTATCACAATGTTAGCCATTGAAGAAGACAAGAGAATCCATGCAGAATCTGAGTAGAAATCTGCAGAGAAAAGGTGCCTGGTTATTTTCAACCTTTGGTGGTGGTGTGTTATTAATATCCCCTAAACGCAAGCTGTCCCACTAAACCCTAACAAACAAGTCTGATATTTAATGAGCCATCCAAGAAGCAGATGAAAGATTGAACGCTCTCATTTTGGAAAACACCTAGCCAATCCATCTCCCTCATCTTTTTAGCATACCTAGTTAAGCAACTACAAAGATCTTACCCTGTGTGCCTGTGTGTGTGTGTGTGTGTGTGTATGTGTGTGTGTGTGTGTGTGTGTGTGCGTGCGTGCGTGCTGGGGTGCATGCATGTGTGTGGGTGCATGTGTGTGCACTGTCCGTACTGTAGCCAGGGATCTCCAGTTCATGGTAGCGCTGCCGAAGTACAGGTGCTTCCTGTCCACCACCCAGAAGGAGGCGTGAAGCTGACCTCTGATCAGGGC
>OMKQ01093975.1:0-10585 GCA_900302335.1 Phycis phycis
GCTAGGACAGGCCGTGGCCAAACGGGAGCTTGCTCCACCTTGCCACCGTCGGGCACAAAAGGGTGGAGCAGATGGGATTCGCCGGGGTGCCAACTTATGTAGCTGCACTCGCTGCATCCGGGGTCACAAAGCCGGAAATGAAATGGCATACTGTGCCAATCACGTTACACAAGAGTCTGTAAGACGCTGCAGACAGAATAAGGTCAGATGGCACAACAACACATAAACAAACAAATGGACCATCAACTAATACAAGTATTATATTTTTAAAACCCAAATAAAAACTAAAATGTATTAAAGTACATATTATATAAAGAACATAATATAGTATACTGGTGCAGACTTTTGCGGCTCCATTGCCATATGGAGCCCTTTACATTTGAATAAAAATGATTTATGTCTCTGTGCGTGTCTGGGATATACTGTAGCTTATCTGATGCAAACACACCACATCTGAGGTTGTTTTTCATTCATATTCAAACTCGTTGAAACACAATTTGACCATGGTAAAGTACATGGCACACAACATTAATACTTGAGAAAGCACGGGCTAAATAATCTTTTCAGGGAAAATGTAAATGTAAAAAAATCACTGAATACCGTTTTAATATTAGGCTAGTTTACCGAGTCATTTTCCACACTGTGTCGTCTTTAACCTTGTGATTTTCGATAAACATCCATAATTAAATTGTGTTTTATTTTCTGGAACCTTTGGTTTGCAATCACGGCTGTGTGATTGCAGTTAGCCTTGAGGGCCTTGACTCAAAGTGAAACTGTTAGTTTGGTGGTGAGTCACCTTCCTTCCTGTGGCCACTTGAAGACAAAATGCCACTTCTCCAGAATGGCTCTCTTTACGTGCCATGCGCAGGATGATTGTCGGCTCGATATGTACGGCAGATTGCTTCTCTAAAAGACATAATGCATCTCACACGATCCTTGACGGCCAGGCGCACTTCAGACCGTGGTTTGTTCTCTCTCGTGAACGTGGTAGTTTGCAACGCTACATAGTGAAAAAATTATTTAACCATATATCAGCGATATCATCAGAGATAAAAAAAGAATACTGGTACTTCTACGGCAAATGGAGCTGAGTTGGGGTCGGGGGGGGCAGAGGGGAAGACAAAACGATTGAGTTGTTGTGTATAAAAGCTCAACTTCAGTGAAGCACAAGTCCTCCATGTGGTTGACACCAGCACAGCTCCAGGCCTGGGGCGGTTAAAAGCCTTGTGCTGCTCGGTGCTGGAACACCTGCTGGAACCAGCAGGGCCTGCACAGCCGGAGCAGGATGTACAGTGAGTCTACATGACACGTGTGGTCATAACACGCACACGTCTACGTCTCGTGTGTGTGGACAGACACACGCCACCGCCACGAAGGTAATGGACCAACTGAAGCAGGTGGGGACTCAGTGACACGCACGCACGCACGCACACGCACACGCACACACACAATGGACCACAGGTGACCACAGGTGTAACAGTGCCGAGATCACCATGTAATATGGCCAGGTCAATGACCTCCGAGGCCAGATCATGAACTTTATACCCCTTTTCCATATGCTTGCCGCTCCTGTTATCAATGACAGCAGTTACTCTATTCAGCTACATATAAAGCACACGAGGCCTCTAGGTTGCCAAACAAACAACGGTAACCCCTGTTTGCACAAGGGCAATATCTTGTCTTGTTTACCACGTGCAACTTTAATGTCACTTTTGTGATCAGATGCGCCAGACTGGAACACAGACCCGATCGGACTGTCCAGACAGCGGTTCTCATTTCATTTCCTGTTAATAATAAATACATGTTAAAATGGAGCTCGGTGCAAGGGGAGCCTTTCTGTTCTTCTGTACGTCTAAACTGTTATTCCAGCGGTGGGGCTCATGCAGGCATGGGGGCTGGGCCACGCTGAGGAGAGCACAGTGATAGCCGGCGTGCGTGCGTTGGCATGGGATCAGCGGGGGTGGAGGATATGGATTATGGTTTTAATGAAGCGGCCAGTAATCTGTTCACATTGTGGCCAGATTGCCGTCCACACTCTTATGAGATTCCACCCCAATTCTGGCCTGAACACCCCGGGATGCGGTCTGTGGCTCATCGGATCATCTCCTCATGTAGGAGATGCAGCCACCTGCTCTCTGCCCACGGCTTTCAGCCTTTGCCTTACCTCAGTTTGCAAAGAAAAAAAACGGTTTAGGGGCAGCTTTTTCAGAGACTGCACGTGAGTGGCTGCCCATGAAAGAGAGAGAGAAGTGAGACGACATAGCTCATCTTCCTCTGCGTGCTCGTCTTCATCTACGTGCGTATGTGGCTCCGCGCTGGGCTTGGGGTCGGCAGGATGGTGACAATGAGACGAACGTTTCTGTTCCACAGTGAAACCAACATGGCCAGTTGATCGGCCAACCCTCTCACAGACACAGACAGACAGACAGACAGACAGACAGACAGACAGACAGACAGACAGACAGACAGACAGACAGACAGACAGACAGACAGACAGACAGACAGACAGACAGACAGACACACACACACACACACACACACACGGTGGTGCCTGATGGGTCACAAGACCACACAGGGACTACGCTCGGATCCTCTCACAAGGAGTTACCTCTGAGAAAGAGGCCAAGCGGTGAGCCGCGGCCCCCCCCCTGTCCTCGTGACCCGGGGAACGCAACCCCGCTCAGACTCAACGCTGATTGAATTTGACTCTTTGTTTTGATTTGTTTTCCCTGGTGATGAGCATCATGAGAGGCACCTTACGCTGCACATTTCCGACTCGCGTCTTCACACAACAACATCCCAAATTGCTTCATTTGCCCGTCATGTGAGGACACGCCGTTCGGCCGGTCCCCAGAGAGCAGATCTGGGGAGCTGGCCGCTGGTCCACAGTGAGGCTAACCTCGCCGGCTTAAATGGGGAACTGAGAGCAAGCGGCAGCTCTTCGCTGTGCTTTGTCACCAGAGATGAACGCTGAAGCAAAAACAAGCGTGGATGATGTGGTGTCATCTTCCACAGTAAAGGCGGAAATTATAACATAGAATAGAAGAAAAAAAATAATAACAGCACAGATGGGAAGCTTAAGTAGCAAGGAATATGCATTACGGGAAAATGATGCCAACACACCTGCAGCACAGCAGTAGTAGAAAACTCAAATGTAAACAGAGCAGTGAATGCAGAAGTCTCGGTTAGGTCTTGATGAAAACTTCCCCAAAGGAAGGCAACCTATGTTCTTTCTGGCCCACACATTTCTTAACAAACAAAAGATGCCCGTGCAACAGACCGCAGTCGTCCAACAGACCAGTTTCCCACCAGCTTCAAACAGTTTCACTTAAAAACCCGGCGACACTGTATGTGATCGACATACCTAAAGAGGGGTAATTCGGAGCGTGACAACGTGTAAACTGACAGCAATCCGCGGAGGCCTTCGGCTGTTTGTGTGGAAGACTAATGACACGGACCAGCGTGACAGGAACAAAAGACAGACTTGAACAAAGGCAAACAAGCAAGCAAGTCATTAGGGCCGGTCGTTGAAACCGTTGCCCTGCGTGGTTTCATTAGGTCTACAGGTCGTGCAGTAAAAACGTGCACCGCAGCGACAGGCGCACACACTCTGAAGAGCAACTCACATCATCGAGTTCGCCCCGACGGCACTGAAAATTCCCAATTCTACCAATTAGGCCGATGCCTTCACTGAGCCGCTCCAGAATGGGGTCTGCATTTCACATTCATGCCACATATTATTTACTCTACGTTATTTTTCGAACACAGTGTCCCCAGAATAAATAGGCGTGGAAATTGTTAGCTGCGAATGCAGGCCAGGTATACTAGGACTATACGAGGCTCCAATATACCTTGTGTTTTCCCTTGTGCCACACTCAATAACCTACAGTTATTGAGGGAGCCATCACTTTCTATAATGGCCCATGTAATAACAGGTTAACAGAGTAGATGCAAACATAGTTTTTACAGCAGATAGGCGAAGGCTGACAACCTGCCAGTGTGACGAGCCGTCAGATTTCGGACACGTCTTCAGTCCATATATATGTTATGACTGCCAATACTGATAAAGCATACTCACAGGATCAGCCCGGCCATGCACAATCTGTTTGTGTGGACAACATACTAGTTTTAACTTGTCCTCAGTTTACCTCAAACTAGTTGGCTGTATAATGAAATATATCCAATAAGCAGAGCCAGCAGAAAAACTACTGTCATCCCTTGCATGCAAAAATGTTAAGAGAGCATTACCCGTTTTTCACCCTGGTGTTTTGAAACATCCTGACTCCTCATGCAATCCAAACCAGAGACTTGGGCTTGGTTCTGTATTTGCAAAAGGTAACGCTCGAAAATATAAATACAGCTGAGGAGTCTGCGGTTATGAAGAATCAGCCATATTTGACATTTTATATTGATAACAGATACATTTAGCAGTACTTTGCCAACAATATAATTGAGAAAAAGGAGATGACGCAATTCCTTCTGCAGTATCAGAGACATGTGTGTATCAATATACATTTGTGCAAAGTCTTCTAAATAACAAAAAGCGAAGGGCTCTACAGTAGTGAATAACAGGCCATACCTTTATAGCAAGAATGAGTGGATGTCAGATCCCCAGTGGTCCTGCAGTCTGATCCTAATCCTGGTCTCATGACCTGAAGGAAGTTCTGACTCTCACCCTGTGTGTGTGTGTGTGTGCGTGTGCGTGTGTGTGTGTGTCTGTAATTCGTCTGCCATTGGCCTCTAATCATATTGTTGACACTGACACAGAAGTCCTGTTTCCATATGCAATGGAATTATCTTATTTCCTTCCAGAGTTCCAAGAAGAGAATAGGTTCTGAGAGCTGGTTCTGTTAGGTTCTAGGACTCCAAGTCACACAACAAAGCTAGTTCCATCATTTTCGGTTTCATGAATTCTGCATATGTCACACACTACAGTACACATGTGCACGCAGGGACCTACCTGTAGCTCTGCTCCCTGCAGACGACAGTCCATGTACTTCTCCCATGCAAACGACAGGTCACTGTGGTGCGGACCGGCCATGTCTCGGACAACTTCGAGAGGAGGACCGTTGCCTCAATCATCCAAAGTGGCCCAGAAAGACGGGAGCGGTGCTTGGGGTCACGCATGACCCGTCCATGTTATGATGTGATAGTCGGAGCGCCGCTCTGCCTCTTCTGCAGGAAACATCACAATAAAAGCAGCTATCAAGAGCTAGCATAACAGCACATTAATACTTCCTTCATACACTTGTCCACGCACTCAGAGACATCTGGGCTGTCCCAGTGAACACAGCTGAGGGGAACTGGTCGGTCACACGGACCATCTTCACGATGCCAGCGTTGTTGCACACCAAATGGGTCAAAACCGGACAGAAACCAACAGCTAACCCTTCTGTCAATAGTCAGTAAGGCGGAACAGCAAAATAAAATCGCGCTGCCGGGATACCACTTCCGGTGACGAACACCGCTTTCACAATAAAAGCCAACACTGTTTTGGACGCAGGTCGCAGTTGTTTTGTGTTGTGTTGTCATTGCAGGGTACGTCTAAACCAGTGGTTCTTAACCTTATTGGAGGTACGGAACCCTGCAAACTTCATCAGTGCATTCACCGAATCCCTCGTAATTGGAAAAACTAAATATGATTTCTTCAAAACATAGGTATATATTTTATTAGTGCACAAAATGAACCATGCATCAGTTGCATACAGAATCACTGTGTTCAAAGAACAAAACCAACAAAACATGAATTTCACACAAAACATAACAACACATAAACATGACAACTTTTATGATTCACTGGAACTGGGCTATTCTGTGTGTGTGTTTTATTTACAGTGTAAGATAAGATAAAACTTTATTAATCCCCTATGGGAAATTGGGTCGCCATAGGAGCCAGGGCACATATACATATACATACAATACAAAAAAATATAAATAGAATAAAATACAAAAAAGAAAATACAAAAAATAAATACAAAAAATGCAGTGTCGTAGACAGAATTGTACAAATACAGTACAGTAGTGACGGGTTGATTTAATCCAGTTCTGTGATGGTGGATCTGACAGAGGCAGATGAGTTGTAAAGTCTTATTGCAGTGGGGGGGAACGATTTTCTGTATTGTTTGTCCAGTGTGGTGGGGAGGGGGTGGGAGGGATTGTCCATGATTGCCAGCAGCTTTGCCAGCATCCTCTCCTCCACCACCTCCTCCACGGTGACAAGCTTAGAGCCAACAACAGACTCGGCCTTCTTAATAAGTTTGTTCAGTCTGTTGGCGTCCTTTGTTTTGATAACTGCACCTCAGGACACCGCAGCAAAGAAGATGGTGCTCGCCACAACAGACTGATAAAACATCTGCAACATCTTGTTGCTGACATTGAAGGACCTGAGCCTCCTCAGGAAATAAAGCCGGCTCAGGCCCTTCTTGTAAACGGCCTCAGAATTTATGGTCCAGTTTATTGTCCAGTGTGACACCCAGGTACTTGTATTCCTCCACCATATCCACATCTAACCCACTGATGCTGACAGTGGAGGGCAGGGGCTTATTCCTCCTGAAATCCGCCCATCTCCCTCGTCTTTGCCACGTTCAGCTGCAGGTGGTTCTCCCCACACCACTTCACAAAGCGGTCGACCAGGTCCCTGGACTCAGCCTCCCTCCCACCCTCAACACACCCAACGATAGCCGTGTCATCAGAGAATTTCTGGAGATGACACGACTCAGCGCAGTACTTAAAGTCTGCAGTGTAGGTGGTGAAGAGGAGAGGAGACCGTACACTTCCCTGGGGGCCCCCGATGTTACTAATCAGACGGTCAGACACACAGTTCTTCAATCTCACAAACTGCGCTCTGCCCGTCAGCTAGTCATCGACCCATGTAACGAGGGGAGCACCCACCCGCATGTTCTCCAGTTTGGCCTTCAGCAGTCTGGGCTGGGTGGTGTTGAAGGCGCTGGAGAAATCGAAGAACATGACTCGGACTGAGGTGTTGGGGCAGTCTAGTGAGGAGTAAGCCTTCTGCAGCAGGTAGATTATGGCATCACCAACCCTTACATGGGGCTGATATGCAAATTGAAGGGGGCCTTGCGATGGGCTCACCATTGGTCTGAGGTGTGCCAGGACCAGTCTCTCCATGACCTTCATTAAATAAGGAAGTAAGAAATGAGCAATGGAAAGGGTCAAGAAATTTTGCCAAGAAAATACCAAGAAATGGGAGGCAGTTTGTCTTTCAACTTCACTTGCAAAATCCGCAATGGGACTGAGCCCAAGCTGAAGTGACGGTTTTATATCTTAAAAGAGCTGTCAAACAAAACGGGGTTCAGCCTTTCGACTGATTCGACTGATCCTCCAACCATCATGCGGAAGCTCGGCGTCCAGGCCAGCCGAGGCCAGCCCACAGCTCCATTCACCCCCAGAGACGCTCAGTGGACAATCTTTTTTTAATTTTGGTATTTTTATCCAATGACCGTCGAGTTTCGAGGCAATGAAAAAAACAGTTTCATGCAGTCCCATTGAAGTGAACGGACGCTCGGCTTCTATCCGAAATGCATTGACGCTACGCGAATGTATGAGAGGTTAACAAAATCCGAGTCAGTTGACTGATTCTGGACGAACTCGTCTTCGAGATGAACGTGTTCTAACGCATTTGTAGTCAATGAAATGTTAACACAACTGTACATATTTGACCATTTACTGTATTTTTTTTTTTACATTTTAGGGGAAGCTGAGCTTCCCTTGCAGTCTTAAGAGAAATCGCCTCTGGTCTTGACCCCTGCCGAACCCCTGAGAGTGACTCAACGAACAGCTGGGGTTCGATCGAACCCAGGATGAGAACCACTCGTTTAAACTATCGCTCTATTTTATTCGGTTTACACTGTGAGGTGATTAGCCATTCTTTCATTATTTACAAAAATATGTATTATTTTTCCAGGTTTGGATCTAGAACTGAATGTGTGGATTACATGCAAATATTACAAGATATATACTTTGATCATATTATATATATAATAGGGAAAAATAAACATAGTTTCAATGGCGTAAATATAAACTTTTACTCTGAAAAATAAAACCAGGACATTTGGACCGTACCACGAATGTCTTGACTAGAATGTTGTCGCTGCGAAGCAGATGCAGGATCGCATCTCAGTCATACAGTGGCTCAGTGAAAAGCCAAGCGCTTCATGAAATGCAATGGAAATACCATTATATCGTGAGTATGCTTGTTGAAACTCATCTGTTCGTGGCCACATCTGCACCTTGTACCTTGTACGAGAGCGCTGTCAAACATTCCCCAAACACAACTCAATCATTCGATTTTGTCGTACCTTATGTTTTTGTAACGTCCCTGCACTGTGTGCACTTAAAAGTTCTCGGATCCTCGACTGTCAGGCAACGTCATGAGAGCAGTGCTGGAGGATGGTTCAGTACAACAGCGCCCCCATCCCAGCGACCACCATCAGCACCATCCCGAGACACACCTACATCTTACATGTTATGTTTTTATTAAATGAACACAGACAAACAACGTTTTGCACGTTTTGGAGGATTTTATTGAATTTACCTTGTTCTTGTAAAATTACAGTTTATCGCATTTGGCTTATGCAGTATAATTCTAATGTTCATATTTTTGAGTAAATTAAAGACAAACTTATCTTTTTCGATATAGTCAGCTGTGATTTGATATCCACTAAAATGTGCCATGAATTTACAGGAGCCTACTATGTATTGTAAACTTACTTCTACACAGTGGGTTGGCCTTCGTTCGGATTCAGCATTTAACAGATCAAAATAAGGATGAAAGTTCTTCAGAATATAATGGCCTCACTCGTAAACCAAAAGTTTTCCATAAGCATCCAATCATCCCTTCAGTTAAACATGTCGGCCACAGCCGGCCTGTTTCGTTGACGAACGAGGTGCCTGTGATGGCCGGTGGACAGCAGCTCTCCTCAACCTGTAGAGGACGACCTGCTCTTCAGGTGGGTGAAAAACGCAACGTATGTTAACATGTTTCTAAGGAGCATGTGCATTATTATAAGCTACATGCATTCTACTGTTGTGTTGTTGGCGTATACCCTAAATACATGTTCACAAATGACGGCAAAAACGTGATTTAAATGTGTTTTCCGGATAACAACGGACATTGGAAGTGCTTCAATTGGCCCCCATTTGTAGTGCAACGGTGACACACGCTTCATCCCACACGATGGCGCTGTAACTTTATTCAGAGACAACCGGGTCACTTTGGTTCTCTTCCCAGAATGTAAACCCAGTTCATAATGTTTTCTACTCATTTAATGGCCAATTAGAAAACCCAAACGTGCCACAATATAACAGTGTTACAGTCTAACAGAGCCGACGTATATAAAAAATAATAACCATGTTGGAGCACCTGTTGTCATTTATTGCTGTAATGAAGTTCACATTTAAATATTCATATCCCTGTAGTTCTTTTGTTTCCTTAGATTATGTGCACTAATATAAAACAATGTCAACAAAATGTGTATATATTTACAATTCTGATAGGCATTCATATATATTCATAAAGGCAGAGGAATTACGTTGCTGTATTATCTTTTGTTTTTACTGTCGAGCAGTTACACTTTGGGACTCCATTTCCATCCAACATTTCCATGGATCTCTCTCTCCCCCTCTCTCTCTCCCTCTTTCGCCCTCCCTCCCTCTCCTCTTCCTCTCTCTCTCTCTCTCTCTCCCTTTCCCTCCCTCCCCCTCTCTCCCTCACTTTCCCTCCCTCTCTTCCTACCTTTCCTTCTCTCTCTCTTTCTCTGTCTCTCTCTCCCTCCCTCTCTCTCTCCCTCAACATCTCTCTCTCTCTCTCTCCCTCTCACTGCCTGCTCTCTCTCTCCACGCAGCCCACGGCGGCCGCGTCCTCAGGGCACATGCAAGAGCGCCCGGTGGGCGTGGCTAAACAGAGATGGGTGCAGCCTCCGTTGTTCTGGGCACAGTAGTTTTGTCCTGCGGGGGAGAGAGGGGGAAAAGAACAACACAGAACAGATAAACACATCAAACGATGATATGATAATATGTAATATACAACACAGTCCACGCGGGGGGGGGTTGTTTTTTAAGCACAGGGACATTCAGGCTTAAGGAAACAGCCGCTCAGTTTGGTCAACAGATACACATAGCTGGGTGAGACGTAGCAGACTCCAGATGTTGAAGGGCCCCATGGCGCTGCATTCTCTGGATTTATGCCCTCTTATCTAGCGGGGAGGTTCTGAGGGATAAGACCTGGTTCTGCTGTCCGCGCACTGACTGCAACCTTCCCCGGGACAGACTTCTTGGAAATTCCCCTGTTAACTATCGCGGCGGAGGAGTACATACGCACTCCAGTCTAAAAGTCCTCCTTGAACTCAAAGGCGTCCGTGGTGGGGCTCCGGTTCCCATGCCAGGAGCCTATTTGTATTTGCAATAGTTGATGAGGCAGGCTGGAATAACCCACAAATTCACCAGCATGACAGCATTTCTAAGAAACGCTCTTCAGACTGCTCTATGAATCACGGACAGCTGTAATCCAAGGGACGTTGTGCAAATACTACGCTCTTTTTAGGTAAACATTCGGGGGGGGGGGGGG
>OMKQ01093981.1:0-12599 GCA_900302335.1 Phycis phycis
GATTGTGGTGGAGACATGATTCAAGTCATTTATTATCAACTGTGCAGCAACACAGTTATACTATACAATGAAATGTATTGGACGAGGCCCGTTCCAACATGGAAGGAAAAAGATATTATAATAATATATATATACTATATAGATATATAGTAATATATATATACAATAAAGTACAACAAGATAAGGGCATCACAGATTTAAGTAAGAGCTGCAAAAGTGTTCTCCCCGTCGGGGAATTGAACCCCGGTCTCCCGCGTGACAGGCGGGGATACTGACCACTATACTAACGAGGAGTGGTGTTCAGTGGCAGTGATGGTGGTGGTGTTCTGGATGCAGGTTGTACTTTTTGTTAGTAATATTAAAACATGCTGGGGTAGCACCAGAATCAGAACCAGAATAGCATCAAGCATTTGTGTTTCACCAATGATAGTGTTGTTTGATTCGTCAGTAACCATTTATTATACATTGTTATCCATTGCTTTTCAATGAACCAGCACAGTTGTTGCTGAGTGTGTGTTTGTCAGCATGCTTGTGTCAGTTTGTGTTTGTCAATGTGTTTGTGTGTTTGTAACCATTAAGGCAAGAACAAACGTGGCTTGGACATTTTAATGATATGCTGTGTGTTGCCTTGAAGGAGTCCACAGTATCTTTTTATAGGAGGGAAATAGCAGGCTTTCCCCTGGGTAGCTGAATGGCACTGAAAGCTCATAGACCAACTTTTCATTATCGGACAGGCTCCATTTTAATGAATATCACATAATTGTAGTTTCACTTATTTTGTAATTATTATTTCATGTGGTTTGAATAAGGTCATCTCTGTACATGCTGTGTCATTATATCATGCGTGTGTCCAGAATCCAGAGTCATCGGGCAAAGTTGTTTAAACATATGTTTAATTATTCACATCAAAGATGGCCGGTATTGCCACAGGTAATGTTACTGTTATCCGACCATGGTAGAGGAATGCGTTGCCATGGTGACTCTGTAAACTATGTGTTGTACATGTTGTGTAACAGCGTTATAATGGGCAATGATGCATATGAAATGCACTGCACACCGTGGCAATGTTATGACGTTAGATCATAGATCGTTGTTAGATCATGAATGTTAGATGTAATAAATAGTAAATGCAATAACATATCATCATGTAGTTGTTAGGGTTACGGTTGTTAGGGTTGTTAATTTTTAGCTATATGGGGACACTGGTAAACCTGTGATAGGTTGAGTTTGTCAATATTTGTCCATCTCTATATTTGTCCAAGTACAAATTAGGGGCTAAAGGGGTGACCAGGTATTTGTGGAAAGTGTAATCAGCATTGAACTGTCTCTTGACCCTTCTCTGTCCTCAGGTTTCATTGGCTACCTTCCTAATGTCAAGGAGATGGTTGCTGATTGGACAGGAGAAGACCATGACAGTGACCAGCTGTTCTTCACTAACATCTATATCAACCCAGAAAAAAGGGTATGCATCCTATTTTCTTTTTTCAATATCTCATTTACAACCAACTGTATAAATATATAAAACTAGTTTTGTAATTTGTCCATGTGTACTCATAGAATCAAGCCACATTTTTTTACCTTTCCCCTGTCAGAAATCAATAAATATCACACTGGACAGCAAATGCAGATTGTTCCAGAATCTCAATGGAGCCCTCGGTAAGTGCCTTTAAACACAGACGGCGGAAACACGTTTTCCCTTTACACTCAAACTTGGTTGAATTACTGATCAGTGCAAAACAGAATGCGAACGAATGCGCTTCATCTAAAAGATAAGGAAAATTGTCACGGTCGCTTACTGCTTCCAACCATGCGCAGCAATAGCGTCAGACGAGGCAAGGCGTGTTTGTTCATTTGTTTACCCTTATTTACGTACCCTTTTCCATTCACAGCTGATGTATTCACTCAGCCTTTTGCAATTAAAGCTATCGCGTGATAAACAAATACGGCGGTATAATGCTCTGTCAGGGACAACGTTATTAACGCCAGCCCGAAGGCGCCTGGGTGTTATTGTTTTGCTGAGATAAGCGACTTTTCTCCTGGCTGGGGAAACCCAGGTTTCCATTTATTAGTTATTCCCCAGGTGGTAGGGAACAGTTAATGGCTGTGGTGTGGAGATGAAGGGGAGAGAAAGAACGGGACCACCCTCATGCTTCCACTTCCTCTTCAGGGTTGCTGTCGGTCGGCTGCCCCCCGAGCGTAGACATAAACAGAGCAGCAGCGCGTTGCCAGTGAGAAAAAGTGGGAAGGATGTCGATTGTCGTTGTTCACGAGCGCCGCAAGTTTAGGCAAGACTTTCCCCCGAGAGCCCGTTCCCTCCGTCTCTTCCCCCCCTTTTCCACCTCTCCTTCGCTCTGTTTGTTTTTTACGGCTTCCCCCCCTGCTATATTTCTGTGTCGCCTTAGTCAGGAATGTATAGTTTGCAAGAGAAAGAGTGTGTGAGAGAGAGAGAGAGAGAGAGGGAGAGAGAGAGAGAGAGGACATTGTTGTGATGTCACATACTAAGCCAGAGGGAGAGAGAGAGAGAGCGAGACAGAAGGATCCCATCACACTGTGATCCCACAATATTACCGCAAAGAAGACCCGGCATTATGCTGGCTTTGCTGCTGCAATGCTGCTCCAGTTGGTGCTGTTACATGGCGGCACGCCGGCCTTCCCGAATCAGAGGCCTCGGGCGTTCACGCCACAGCCTTGAGTGTTATCACACGGGCCGGTTCCGAATAATAATACTGGCGGGGCGAGCTGAGCGTTCAGGTCCCTTTTGCCCTCTTTGTAGCCAGCGTGTCGGTGTGCACCGCTACGATGGCGGCGGATTTGTGCCGTCAGAAATGCAGTGGAGGAGGAGATCGGGGGGTCACACACACACACACACACACACACACACACACACAACAACTTACTGTCTGTCCCGCCGCACCGATTCACCCTAACTTTACACAGACGTCGATTCAGCTCTGTCACCGGCCTCCACCGCCAGCTGACAGGGGGAACCACAGCGCTTCCCCGGTTCCGCGTCGGCGCCTTTCATACACACAGAAGGCGAGGCGGAAAGCACACCCGGCTTGACCTGATTCTAAAAGGGGCTTACTGAGGTATCAGAGGAAAGTGGGGGACATGGAGATGGAGAGACATGCTGAGAGACGGAGGGAGGGGGAGGAGGGGGCAGACAGAGGGACAGTGAGGATGAAGAAGCAGAGATATGCAGAGATAGAGGGAGAGAGAGAGGGGTGGTAGAGAGAGAGAGAGACATTGAGAGTGAAGGGGGGAGAGGGGGGGGGGTTAACAGAAAGAGAGAGGGATATGTGCCTGAGGTCACGTAGTCCGGTGAATGAAAAGAAAAGTGGGCGGAGGAAGGGGCGGAGTAATGAAGGAGGGAGGAAGTAGGAAGGCTGGCAGGCTAACAATTTTCCAGGCCTCCCCCAGATGTGTTGGAGAGAGCCGAGCTCTGCTGTGAAGAACAGCTGTATTGTTTAGGGGGGAGTGGCTGAATCCTTAGTCCATAAGGCACACTCTGCCGTGGACCGTATTTTCACAGTATTTCAATAAGACCATCATAGTTGGTAGGTCTAAACGTTTTCAATTAGATTATGTGAATAACAACAGTTATGAGCTTTGATATAAACTGTATGTGTTTGCTGTTTTAAGTTGGTTATTAATTAATAGAAAGAGTGTGTGTGTATGTTTGTGTGCCTGCTTGTGTGTGTGTGTGTGTGTGTGTGTGTGTGTGTGTGTGTGTGTGTGCGCGTGCGTGTGTGTGTGTAGATGAGGTGGTGCTGAAGTTTGAGGACAGCCGGGTACGGGCCAGGAATGTGCTGTACGACACGCTGCCTGTCATTGTCCATGGCAACGGACCCACCAAGGTAGTCCACCAAAAAAGCACATTTCAGTAGCGTCGGTGACTAACTGGTTTAAATGTATGCATGTGCATGACTACCACAATGAGCCACTTCATAAAAGCAACAACGGATGTGATAAAAACGAAACTTGGCTGGCGATACGGTCCAGAACTTCTGCTGTTCAGTTCAGTAGTATCTACCAGTTTGTCAGTGCGTCTTATTTAGAGCCACCGAAGAGCTCAGAATTTCGTATATCAGTTGTTTTGTATCTTATGTTTGTATAGTTATGGTATCCAAACTTCGTATTACGAATGGGTCTTACATAATGTCCATATCTGCTACCCGTATCATTAAATCATATATCATTATGTATATAATATGTGTTTATTGGGGGGGGCAGGATAGTCTTGTGGCTTTGGTTATTTGACTCCCAGCCAAAAAGATAATGGCTTCCGTCCCCGATCTGCTCAATGATGACACCGTGTCCCCAGCTGCAGGTCAACTACCTGGGCAACTACATTCCCAAGGTGTGGACCTTTGAGTCCGGCTGCACCGTCTGTCACCAGGACCTGAAACCTCTCACTGGACTCCAGGTGATCCATCTGCACTCACTCTCCTGAACCAGCTGCGACGTGCACTCTCACTCTCTCTCAGTGAGTGCGCAGCATGCCGCGCGGCCGCCACGGGCCTCATTACCCGCCTAGCAACAGATGAGGTCATACTTGATGAGCCCCCTTCCTCAGGGCCGTGGCGGTGCTAATGGCTGGCCTGACCCACTCCGGCTGTCCTGACACGTTGAGCGTCACTTAGTGACGTTTCCTGGAAAGACGCGCGGGTGGAAAGTCTCCTGGATGTTTCTGTCGGCGCTGTTTTCGTTCTGCTTGTGTTTGCACAGGACTGTGTGTTCGCTGCACCGCTCGCCTTAACTGCACTTTACACTTCCTTGCACTCTCTGCTTGGATTCCCGCTGCATTTTCTTGTACTTGTACTGTTCACCGACAATAAATATTAAGATAATAAAATCGTATCCGGTTGACTAAAGACACAGACCTTTCTACTTTGAACGTAGACACTAAACCACCACAGATTGGGGTTCTGAGGTGAACATTTTAGTGGACCTTCTTCAATGGCAGAACCTACAGAACACCATCAGTTTGATCTAGAACATTGTTTTGTTTGTCTCTGGTTGTGTTTGTGTCTCCAGGAGAGTGAACTTCCGCTGGTGATGATCGGTGTCTTCATTCAGCAACCCACTCCCTTTGTCACCGTGTTCTTTGAACGCCTTCTGAATCTCCAGTACCCCAAGAACAAACTTAAACTCTTCATATACAACCAGGTGAGAGTTGAATGCCCTTGGTAGCTCCACACAAGCTATGCTAATGATTCATCTTCACCAGCGTCTACAAGATTTTCCACATGAAAGGGCAAGCATAATTAGCTTTTTGCAAACATTGCGTAGAAAGTTAACCGAAGATTGTTTTATGCTCTGCGGTGTGAATGATCGAGATACACCACACTACAGCACACTACACCTCACTACAGTACACTACACCTCACTACAGTACACTACACCTCACTACACCACACTAGGGTACACTACATCTCACTACAGTACACTACACCTCACTACAGCACACTACACCTCACTACAGCACACTACACCTCACTACAGTACACTACACCTCACTACAGTACACTACACCTCACTACACCACACTACAGCACACTACACCTCACTACAGTACACTATACCTCACTACAGTACACTACACCTCACTACACCACACTACACCTCACTACAGTACACTACACCTCACTACAGTACACTACACCTCACTACAGTACACTACACCTCACTACAGTACACTACACCTCACTACACCACACTAGGCTACACTACACCTCACTACAGTACACTACACCTCACTACAGTACACTACACCTCACTACACCACACTAGGGTACACTACACCTCACTACAGTACACTACACCTCACTACAGCACACTACACCTCACTACAGTACACTACACCTCACTACAGTACACTACACCTCACTACACCACACTAGGCTACACTACACCTCACTACAGTACACTACACCTCACTACAGTACACTACACCTCACTACAGCACACTACACCTCACTACAGTACACTACACCACACTACAGTACACTACACCACACTACAGTACACTACACCTCACTACAGTACATTACACCGCACTACACCACACTAGGCTACACTACATCTCACTACAGTACACTACACCTCACTACAGTACACTACACCTCACTACACCTCACTACAGCACACTACACCTCACTACAGTACACTACACCTCACTACAGTACACTACACCTCACTACACCTCACTACAGCACACTACACCTCACTACAGTACACTACTACCTCACTACAGTACACTACACCTCACTACACCACACTACACCTCACTACAGTACACTACACCTCACTACAGTACACTACACCTCACTACAGTACACTACACCTCACTACACCACACTACACCTCACTACAGTACACTACACCTCACTACAGTACACTACACCTCACTACACCACACTAGGCTACACTACATCTCACTACAGTACACTACACCTCACTACTCTACACCACACTAAAAGTATTGCATATCAAATCAAACATGAGATTGCGATCAGAGAATGCCACCCATCCACCACCATCATCCTTCTGGTTTGCACTGCACGGTTCAATGATCCTAAAACACCAGGTTTGGCGACCTAGCAGGAAGCAGAGGGGGTGGTGTCTACGGTAGTGGGCTAAAAGCTGCTCATGTGGGAATCAGCCGTACCAGGAATGGGACCCTTTTTTTCCTTGATCAAACGTGTGCTAGCTTGCGCTGTTTACATTCACTGTTGGCTAGGAATGTGTCAGCTAATAGCCAACCTACCAAGAGCACCACTGTAGAACAACTCCAGGTCATATCTACAGACACAGAGCCTTGATTTACACTACGGGGAGACTGGAGATTAGCCGCTAAGTGCAGGGTATTTAGAAAACGGTGAACAAAAAAAAGAGAATTGATTCATCATAAAGAGACTTGAGGAGGTGGAGAAATGCCACCCAGCCAATCAGCATCCACACAGGTTAGGTTTTTCTGAAACCTAACCTGTTGTTGTTCCCACATACTGTAGTGTTGCAGTAATAACCTACTTATCCCTGATGAAGGTATCATTACTGGATTTATACAACACATGCATGTACACCTCAATTCAGGAACCGGCCTTTAGGGACAGCTGGGCTGGTGGATCGAGGATGGATGGATTGCCTGTGTGTGTGCAGGGGTAACCAGTGAAGCAGACCTGGGCTTAGAGTGATGGTTAAGCAGACAGCTGGGGGGGGGGCTTGGGAGCTGAGTTTAGTAGGGACAGCCTGGTGTCCAGCAGCAGTCACACCCAGAGGAATGCAGGGTCACAGGCAGACAGTTATTCTTAGGAACTATTTCAGGCTACCTTCAGGAGACCTAGATGAGTGTGATATGCAAAGTGTTTAGCTTTGGATCTCTTCACAGGTCCTACAAATATGCACATTTGTGATGGTATTTAAATCACTGAGGTCACGCAGATGTTTTTTGAGACCCTTTGGTCACACAGTTGCATGACCTTTCGAGGAGAGGTCAAACTGTGAGTGAAAGGTCAAACTGAGTGAAAGGTTTAAAGAGCAGAGCGGCGTTTTTATGCACTCAAAAACACAGCCCTGTGGTGCAACATGTTGCACACAACCATTCTTAGCTTGAGCGTAGAGCCTGGTTGGTTTTAATGGTCTACATTTTGCGCACACAGCTGTTCCTACTTTCTCCAGCTTTTAATAGTAAATTCGGAATTTGCCGGTAGTGAATGATAAAATCAAAAAAGTGTTTCCTGAATAATCGCTATGATATCACTGGAGGGTCAGCGCCAAAACCTTGATGGTTATTAATATACATATTTTTATACGGTTTAGTGGCTTTAGTAGATGATTTTATCAAAATACACACAAAGTGAATTCACACGTGCGTCATGAAGGTAGGCTTAACCTGCTCCCTTTAGCAGGACGCCCACAGGTTAGACCGCAGACCTCGGGGAACGAACCCGGTCCTTTTAACAGAGCACATCAGTAACAAGGGCCACACCTCTCCCTCCACCAGGAGAGCCACCATCAGAAGCAGGTGGACACCTTCCTGAAGAGCCACGGTGAGCTGTACCAGGACGTCAAGGTGGTGGGCCCCGGGGGAGAGGACACGGACAGCGTCTCCTCACGCAACCTTGGCCTGTGAGTGTCCTCTGAATGTTGTTGTTTTTTTTTACCAATTGTATGTAGAGATCTTTTGTTTTGTTTTGTGCCTTATGGATGGGCACAGTGAAGACAGACAGGAAAGTGGAGCTGAGGAAGAGAGGCTAAGACGTGTAGCATGAAGGTTGGCTTCAGACTTCAGCAGTGCACGCTACTCGACTGGTCTTGACGACCAGTCCTGCATCTCCGCCAGCTTGGTGGTCCGCACTAGGCGGTCGGGGGACATGCTGGGACCTGCACATGAGGACCGTCGTCTTCCGGGTTGTCCGCGCCTTCTCTGGATGCTCGACCACATCTTGCAGCAACACGTACACTCAATCGTTTCCTTCTTCTTGAAGCCCCCCTTGCGCTCCACGACAAAAAGAGCCGATTTCAGTGCTGATCACACCCCCTCTCCCCCCTCTCCCTGATTGCATCAGCAGACTCATTGTGAGCGGGTCTGTCGCCCGGTGGGTAGCAGCCTCGAGTGTGTGAGTCAGTGTTGTGGTCGTTCTCCGTTGGCTGGGGAGCTTCTCACAGCCCCAGTCCGTACCAGACCTTGAGACCTTCAGACCTTTAGACCAGACATGGAGCAGTCCTGTTGTGGGCCTCATTTCCATTACTGTTGAATATGTACTTATGAAAGTGGATCTGATGTTGTGTTAATTTGGCTCAGGTTTAACTCCGTTCAATGACCTCAGATCCACTCAGCCTAATGGATAGTCTGAGTGGTGCCAGGGGTGTAAGTGAATGACTTGGCTCGGTGTGGTTTTTTTTACACTCAGGGAAAGCTAGCGAGCACCCTAGAGCTTCTTGTAGTTAAGCTGACGTCGGTTGGTTGAATGGACGCCATGTCAATGCTGCTGCGGTTGTTTATTGCTGTTTTGCGGGACACGTGTGTTTTCTGTCCCTCCTTTCAGAGACATGTGTCGACAGGACAAGGAGTGTCAGTATTTCTTCAGCCTGGACGGCGAGGTGGTCCTGAAGAACAAGGACACCCTGAAGATACTCATCGAACAAAACTTGTGGGTGTTTTTACCAATTCTTCACAATATAGCTGACATGTTCATCAAAGTCATCCGTATTACACATTTTATTTGTATTTGTGTGAAACGCAGAATGTGTTCAAAATAGCATCATATAATGTTCTCACTGGAACTGGAATATCTGTATATATATGCAGAAATAATTGTATATATATACATATACAGAATATATAGCATTCCACATCAAACGTACAATTTTACTAATTGTAAGAGTCATTTAGTACTACATAACCATTGTACAGTATTTTTTATTTTTTACAAATAATATTTTTAACTTACCACACTTTACAAACCTGTTATGAATCAGCACGTTCCCCATTTGGCACGTGGAAGGAGAACCGCTGAGGTAAAAACAGACGGTACCAAACGTTCAGTCAGTCACGTTCTCCTCCACCCCACCCGTCCCCCGGGGGGGGGTCTCTCTCTCTCCCTGTCTCTCCCCCAGGCCCATCGTTGCGCCCATGATCACGCGGGCCGGCCGGCTGTGGAGTAACTTCTGGGGCGCCCTCAGTGCCGAGGGCTACTACGCTCGCTCCGAGGACTACGTGGACATCGTCCAGGGACGCAGGGTGTAAGTCTTCATGTTGGCGTCCTCGCTGAGGGATGTGCGAGTGTGCGAGTGTGCGTGTGTATGTGGGTTTTATGTGTGGGGATGAAGATAGCATTTTTACTCCAGAGTTAAGCAACAAGACCCACTTGTTCAGAGTTCACCTGAACCCTGAATAACTATCCTCATGCTCTTATTTGTTGTACGTCTCGGCACTTTAATCGCTCTTTGTAACTTGGCACTTAGTCAGAAATGTTGTATACTAGCAAAGGTTAACCTAGCAATTGAAATGCTTGAAACTTGTTCTGGTGACTTTCTTACTATATTAGCAGCAATGAAATGTTTCACCTTCTTATGACAAAATAATGTACTCTTTGTAAGTCGCTTTGGATAAAAGCGTCTGCTAAATGCCCTAAATGTAAATGTAAATGTAAACATTTAGAATTGCAATTTATAGACGGCCATGGCATTCACAGTGACCGTTTGGCTGAAACAGTGGTTTGGACACACAGTTCGCGCACTCTGCTTTGAGAAGCCTAAACATCCTGGAGGTGTGACAAATACAACATCACCGCGAGACAACATCACCTTTACACAGTTCACGCCCCGCGACTCCGAAGCATGTTGACGGCGTGTGTTGAAGGCGTGTGCGGCGTGTGTATGGATGTGTGCACTGCGCCCTGCAGTGTGTTTGTCGGTGCGTAGCGTGAGCCCCCCGTGTCTGTCCCGTGCCCTGGCTGCAGGGGGCTGTGGAACGTTCCCTACATCTCCAGCGTGTACCTGGTGAAGGCGGACGTCCTGCGCTCCGACATCACCGACTACGACCTGTTCGGCTCGGACACGCAGGACGCCGACATGGCGTTCTGCACCAGCGTTCGCAGCCAGGTTCGGATACGCGTCGCTTCCTGTTTTGTTGTGTTGTCCAATGTGCAGTAAACGACAGCAGGAAAATTAGGGGTAGTCTCTGTATGAAATAATAAAAAAGAGATAATGTACGATAATAAAAATGGCAATTCAATTTGCTAATTCACAAAAATATTTAGCAAAATTACAGCACGTCTTGGCGGGATCATTTATGTATTTTAAATCGATACATTTTGAATGAACTGAATTTCCACCCGTTTAGCTTTACCAATCCCTGCATCTGATGTGTCCTCCTCCCTTGGATCTCAGGGTGTTTTCATGTACGTTAGCAACATGCACTCGTTTGGACGCATCCTGTCTGTGGAAAACTACCAGACACAGCACCTGCATAATGACCTCTGGCAGATTTTCGAGAACCCCGTGGTAAGATTAATCTCACAAAGACAGCCCAGATCATCATTACATAAAGATGACCCATTATCTGCACTTGTCTGTACTGGTTCGTGTAGGTTCCTTCCATCGAGATTCCAGATGTTGATGAGCATGAACAAACCTAACTGTCTTATCTCCTCAGGATTTCGAAGAGCGGTACATCCATGAGAATTACTCCCTCATCATGAGAAACAAGCTGATTGAAACTGTGAGTCGCTATACATTGAGACTAGCTCCAAATAAAGAGTCACTTCAAAATAAAGGCCACTGAAATATTAACACTTAGCCAGCGTTGTTAAGCCAATAGTCGAGGGCAGCAGCTCCAAATCTTTTACTTATGGTGTGCCACGAAATAATCCAGACCTTTCATGGACCACCTCATCTGCAAAAAAAATACTTAAATACACATGCAGTGGCTGAGCAAAGAGTGCCAGCTCCCCATTTATACACATCATGACCGCATTGGCGGCGCTGCCTACACTTCCCAGTATAGCCCGTATAGCAAACACAAATTAACACAAAACGTCAATGAAAACAATAAATCATTAAAATGGAAAACATATGATGGAATGCACAAAGCGACAATCGTTAGCCATAATCTTTTTATACATAATTTACATAACATAATTTACTGGTGAATATTTGTCATATATTTATTTTAAATTTTCTGTATCATTATATTTATTCTATTATTATTATTATTATTATTATTATTATTATTATTATTCTCTTTTTGATGAAGGTGTTTTATGTGTCCTTCTTCCAGCCCTGCCCCGATGTGTACTGGTTCCCCATGTTCACGGAGGTGGCCTGCGACCATTTTGTGGAGGAGATGGAACACTTTGGGCAGTGGTCTGGTGGCGGTACCGTGGTATGTATTAATATACCTTCAGGAACAGACACCAAGTCATTGGGTAAACTGTGCATTGCATATTAGTAGAGTCAAGCAAAAGGGATTGGAAGGAAGGCTTTTATTTTGTTTTGCCAGCCAGCCCATATCTTAAAATAATCATATTAGCAGGTGAAGGGGTTATAGGAGAGGTTGTATCTATGCTGATGTTGACATTTTCCATCATCCAATCTTGGTGAAATCTCTGAAAGCCTCAGTGAAACAGGTGGTAAAGACCAGCTGTTTCACTGAGGTTTCCAGAGAGGCTTCCAGAGAAGTTTCTCCAAAAACAAAACAAAAATTTGAATTAGATCAGAATCAGCTTTATTCGCCAAGTAAGTTTGCAAACAAACAAGGAATTTAACTCCGGCTTTTCCCATGCTCTCAATGTACTACTATACTATACTTTCTATAGTATACTATACTACTATAAATATAAATATAAATATAAATGACAGTAAAAATGTGGATGTAATATACGGATGTAGATGTATTAAAAGTATATATATAACAACAGCAATGAAATTGTAGCAGGAGGCAATAGGAGGCAATAGTGCAATTGTGCAGAGTACAAAGATGCAGGAATATAATAAATAAAGACGGAATAACTTGTGCTGAAACATCTCCATGTTGCAGCTCTGCAGGCTGTGCCCCTCTGAACCACTTCCTGACTCATGCTGGGTTCATCCCA
>OMKQ01093985.1:0-14866 GCA_900302335.1 Phycis phycis
GGGGCTAACCTGCTGCTTGGCGTCGGCGACACAGCGTATGTAGGCGGTGGCGATGGAGGAGCAGGAGAGGGTCCGGCCCGCGTTGTCCCGGTAACAGTCCATCACGCGGCCCTGCAGGCCGGAGCACGCGGGGCTGACGCTGTAACGCCTGCAAGCAACAAGACGCGGGAGCCGGGTTCGATTCCGGACGCGGCGGGTCAGCCCTCCCTCCAGACACACACAGGAAGACAGCAGCTCTACGACGCATGAGGAGTCTTTGTTCTGTACTCACGCGAAGCGGCCATGAGTCTCCTCTCTTCCCTTCTTGAAGTGTTCGGCGCTGACTTTATAGAACTGAGATCGCTGTGAAGACAGACGCCCAGACAGAAGTCTTACCGAGTGGGAAGACATCTGAGACGAAGGACACAGCGAGGACGGACACAGGAATGCATTACGAAGGCTAATCACTAACCTTTTCTTCAAGTCTGGCAAGATGTTCTTTGAAGCGTTCATCTTGTTCCTTCAATGCCCTCTCTTTTTCATCAAGTTTATGGGCCTGGGGAAGGAATAAAACTGATTTATATTTATGAGACGACTGCATCACAAGTAAGTCATGCAAACACACCTCAACATACTTCCAGACTCCGTTATCCAGCCAAAATGTGTGGCGTATTGTAATCACGCGTATGAAACGATGAGAACCACATCGTGGTCGCAGACAGAAGGGAAAAGAGGAGGCCTCTTGAAGCTCACCTTCAACTCCAACCACTGAGCGAGGGGACAGGACAGGCAAGAGGCAGTGGGAAAGAAGATGAACAGCGTTTCAGAACAGACCAGCACCAAGGAGCAGACCCTGAAGAAGTCTATCTGGTGGCTTTGCAGTCATTTAAATGTGATGCATCCAATACACCACAATCATACAACAAGAAACCCCAACTGACACCCTTATGACTCCCATTCTGAGTGGGGGTCAGGCCACTGACAGGAGGGGAACGGTGTTGGCTTAGTGACACCCTTACTGTTGCCAATAGCAACGAGCTGGAAGAAGATACACGATGACATCTTTCATGTCAAGATTAAGAAAACGACAAGAAAGGTGACAGAGCTTAGTTTTGTACAAAAAACTCCCAATATTGTTAGTTGAAGAGACCGAAGAAATGACATGTATTACCACAGGAGGGGTGCTATAGTGCACCCTGAGACAGCCTGAGAACCCCACCCTGTGTACGTACATACAGCTGGGCGATCAGCCTCTCGTCCTCACTCTTCATGCGCTCCGTCAGCAGAGCGTTCCTCAGCTGCTCCACGTGGCCGGCCCTCTCGGCCTCCAGGGTCCTCTCCACCTGCTCCTGGACCTCCAGCTGGGCTGCTGCCCGCGCCTCTGCTCTGGCCCTGGCCTGGAGCTCCTCCAGCCTGGTGGAGGACACACGTCAACACGGTGCGTAACTCACAGGGATCACTGCCACGGCGGCCAGGCTGTGTGATGCTGAGGTGACACGCGTGGTCCAAGACCATCGTCTGAAGTGTACGACATGTCATATTTATCATGGCATTCCAACGTACATGATTGTGTAAAACCATTTGCAATTGACTTTGCCAGAAGAATGATCACAACTGCACATTGCCACGTTCACATGATATAGGTGTAAAACATGTCAGGCCTTAAGACAGCGTGACATGTGTCCTGAACCAGGTTAGAACGAGGTCAGAACGAGGTCAGAACGAGGTCAGAGTCCAACTACTTCCTTACTGTAGCTGAAGCTCCTGTTTCTTCAGCAGGATCTCCTCACACAGACGTTCCTGCATCTCCTCTTTGATCTTCTTCCTGATCTCCTCTTCATCCACTGAGGCTGAGAAAGAGGATATCATCATCATCATCATCATCACCACCACCACCACCACCACCACCACCCAGGGCGTCAGATGAAATAATGATTCACAGGGTCAGGGGGCGAGTGACGTCATATCTTATTTTAGCCTGGAGCCTGAAGGTCACACCGCTGTGGTGCGCCTGTACGCAAACAAGATGGCTTCCACCAGCAACCTCCAGAAAACAAACATTTCATAACTCAAACAGAACTGTACATGTGACCACTCAAAAATATGCAAGCTATGATTTGGATTGCTTTGGGTAGGTGCAATTTGGAGGTTGAATGTACAGAATGTGAACACGTCAGTACAGTATAGCTGTGAGGCCTGCAAGGCAGCGTTCAGAGCCTTTGAGGCTGTAGCTGTCAAACCGAACTGCATGGTTTCATAGCAAGAAAGTCTCACTTATTTACAAAGATTTGTGATGGAAAATAAATAAAGGACACACCGGAAACATCCGGCACAGGCAGAGGGCGCAAGATGAACACAGGAAGCTGGTCCTCAGCAACAGGAAGGGCAGTGGAACCCTGGGCTTCGGGCTCTGCATCCAGCTGGGGGGGCTCCAGGTCCACGGGCTCCACTGGGGGTTCTGCTGCAGCTGGTCCACGGGTTTGGAGGGAAACCTCCATGGAGTGACAGGGAGGATCAGCAGGGGTTGGAGGACCTGAGACTGGCGTCTGGGAGACCAAACGCTGCCCGCCTTCGATGACCGGGCTGGGAGCGCCCACGGGCTGCAGAACTGGAACAGCAGTTCTGTTCTCCACAGATGGAGAAATGCTGGTGTCAACAAGGATGTCTTTAGCAGGAACAGGAAGCTCGGGGGGAATAGTGGCAACTTCAACGGGGGCCGGGAGGAGAATGGGAGCTATTTTTGGAGTAGGTTCTGCCACAGGAGTAGCACGTGGGGTCTCTGGTAGTTCCACCCGTATGGCAGACTGTTGCACTGCAGGGGGAAGGGGTGGAGAGGGAGGAGTGACTACAGCCTCCGCAGGTGAAGCAGGGGGTGGAGGTTTAACGGGAGCAGAGGGGAGAACCTTGGGTTCCACCAACATAGGAGGTGCTGTTTCAGTTTCAGGAGGAGCCAGAGATTGGACCATAGGTTCCACCAACATAGGAGGTGCTGTTTCAGTTTCAGGAGGAGCCAGAGATTGGACCATAGGTTCCACCAACATAGGAGGTGCTGTTTCAGTTTGAGGAGGTACAGATTGGACCATAGGTTCCACCAACATAGGAGGTGCTGTTTCAGTTTGAGGAGGTACAGATTGGACCATAGGTTCCACCAACATAGGAGGTGCTGTTTCAGTTTGAGGAGGTACAGATTGGACCATAGGTTCCACCAACATAGGAGGTGCTGTTTCAGTTTGAGGAGGAGGCTGAGTTTGGACCTTAGGTTCCACCAACGTAGGAGGTGCTGTTTCAGTTTGAGGAGGAGGCTGAGTTTGGACCTTAGGTTCCACCAACGTAGGAGGTGCTGTTTCAGTTTGAGGAGGAGGCTGAGTTTGGACCTTAGGTTCCACCAACGTAGGAAGAACCGTTTCAGTTTGAGGAGGAGGCTGAGTTTGGACCTTAGGTTCCACCAACGTAGGAAGAACCATTTCAGTTTGAGGAAGTGGTTTAGGTGTTGGCTCGGGTTCGGGGACAGAGGTGGGCAGGGCCGTCGTTAAGGCAACAGGATCTGTCACGGCTTCCATTTTTGGCTCTTGGTGGACAGGAGGGGGAGGGGGTGAATGGAACTTAACAGGTGGAGGAGGGGTGAGTTTAACAGGCTGGCCAAAGGGTGGTGTTGAGGCAGGGGTGGGGTCCTGGGCAGGTAAGGTGGGGAATGGTGGAGTTGTGGGAGATTCCATTGGTGATGAAACGTGCTCAGCAGAGGGTGCAGTGACTGTGGCCACTGGTGACACTGGTCCTGGTTCAGAGTGTGAGGCAGTGTGTTGTTTATTGTCAGGCTGAGGTTCCACCGCCTTTGCAGTCTCTTTCATTCTGTGTACAACTCGGTCCGACAGCTGTGAAAAATGGAAGAGGTTGTCAGGTTGTCTCATGTTAAAAAAAAACGTCTGATACTTGGGAAGAAAGGAATGACTGTGGATTCTATATATCAGAAGCATTGACACCCAAGATACATGGATAGCATGCCTATGGTTTTACAGACTAAATAAGTAATACAAGTTATATCTATGAAGGGGGGCGGGTTAACCGTTAGATGCCACGACGTCATACACACTGCATCTTCAGTCCGCACAATAAAGCGTTTTCACAATAAAAGGCTGAGCCTTGGTACTTCGGGATGAACACGGACCTGGATTACTCCAGCAGAGGGAAAGGGGTGCGACCACGCAAAGCATTTGTTGGTTTAGTGTTGCGTTTAGGAATGCTGATGTATTCGGCAGCTTTAGTTAGATCATTTGTTCAGGGAACAGGGTTGTCATGCCAAAAGGTAGCGTTGACCGTAACTATGATAATGTCAATGTTAGTGTCATAAACAGAACGGTAGGCCCACACGAGTCATGCGTGTTGTTCTACTCCACTGTGCAAACATTTAGCCACTAAAGTTTTCCTGACGAACTCACCCTAATGCCCTTCACAAAAGACACTCCGCCGGCTTCACCGTCGCCCTCGAATGCAAACTGGCTTGGACTGTTGCCTCCCATATTCACCGACCTTAACGTTTACAGAAGACTAGATGTGTTATTTTGCAACATAGGTCAAACCCATGCAGTTCACACGAGTTTCAAACCCAGCTGTTAGGACTGCCCTCCATGTCAGCAGCATTCCCGACTTCTATTGGATGACTGCAGAGGGTGTTCAACTACAACTATTGTGATTGGTCGATGGCCGCAACGACGACTGTGTTGCGGCTGCAAATGTACATTGTGTTCTCAATAATATTTTCTGTGTACTTAAAATACAAAATAAAAAGGAATACATTGTGCACACAATTATTATATATAATGTACTTACACTACTTGCATATTGAACATCATCAGGTATAATGTAATCCCAGCATATATATATATATATATATAATACCATAAATGATGAAAATAGAAACCTTATTTCGACTATTGTCATTTTTTTTTAATTCTATTCCAACTACAAGGGTTTCAAATGTACAACAGGCCTAACATTTAGTCGAGTCTAAGACCTGAGTCACAACCTACAATGAGCCACCCTGAAAACAGATTGCCATATTGGGCGGCAGTAGCTCAGTAGAGGGGTAGAGCGGGTGGACAGAGTGCGTCGTCCACTAACCGTAAGGTCGGTGGTTCGATCCCCGTGACCCCCCTCCTCCAACTGTCCACATGTCGAACCCCACAAATGTACTAACTGTAAGTCGCTTTGGACAAAAGCGTCTGCTAAATGCCCCCTTTACCCTTTACCATGACTAACAATGGTCACATTACATTCAGTTTCCACCAGCATCCTCGCTCTAAAAAGAGAAGACACAATATTCACTGGAGTGGCAGTTGAATCGATACCAATTACAGACATCGCTTGCTCGCATAAAACAAATCTCAGAGTCCGACAACATTCTCAGTAGAAAGTCAAGTATCTAAATAAATATAACAACAAAAAGCACCAACTGGCAAATTAGGAATAACAAAAATACTTCTTGGCACATTTATTAACATAGTGCTGGTGAGGTATTGTAGCTACAAATCAGATTCTAATCGCACAAAAACGCAGACAAAACATAAAAATGAAGAACAACTTGACATGGTCCAGATCCCACGGGGGTCCGGTTGGTTCCATGTTGCATCACTGGGTCTTCTCCCTCTGCTTCCCGGCAGCCCCCCGCAGGGCCGCCCGGGCACCGGTCCACACCTCCGTGTACAGCAGTGTTCCCAGGAAGACCACCGCCGTGCCCCCCCAGTGCCACACGGTGAAGGGGTTTTGGAAGTACAGCACAGAGATGATGAGGCTGAGGAACTTCCTGAGGGTGACCACCAGGGTGACGGTCAGCGACGCGCACTCCGTGGTCAGGATGAACACGCCGCGGATGCACACGTATCTGAGGGCGTTAGGGAACACTCGGATATAGGGGGATCACATACACTGTCATGTATGTGATCCACACGTCATGTATGTCATATTCACACACATGAGGGATGTGAGGTAGAGATGAGGTAGTTCACTTTGTTTGTTGTTTTACACTAAATTCAAATTTAAATGTTTTACAAACATTTGAGAAGCAGGGCAATAATTATCCCCAAAGAATTATCCCAAACTTGTAATACAGTCAAAATCTTTTAAATGTACACTTCCTGAGTTACTCTAGTTTACCTGTTTAACTTTCACCTGTTAGCTCAGCTCTAGAATGAACACAACAGTACACTAAAAGTACTGTAGCCTCAGCGTGTCAACATTACAAACCAACTGCACAGTTGTGCACAAGATGAATCCACAGCGCCCAGACCAACGTCAAAGGGAAACGCGCTTCACCTTTAAATGCACTTCTTGAAAGGATACTGGGTGATCACATTAATCAGAAGGTATAGCCACATCACAGGCACCGTTAACCCAATCCCAGGGATCTCTGCAGGAGCTAAGGAAAGGAACATTGATGTTTATATCCCACCAAGAGTATGTACAATGATTTCCAAAGAGACAGCTTGCATGTCTACCTTCTGAAGTGTGGCAGACCAATAGGAATTTGGAGAATGAACTGAGGGACTTACTGCTCTGGTTGAAGTGCAAGCAGTGGTTGTAGATGTCTGAGGAGAGGAGCAGGAACCCTGGTAATGGCAGGCAATGCTGAGGGAGAAAAAGATAACTTTATCTACGTGTGTCTTTCAGATAGTGTGTGTGTGTGTGTGTGTGTGTGTGTGTACGTATGCCTGTATGTATGTAACATTGTTATAAACCAACAAAAACCAATTGAAGATCTTCTAAACTTCAACGTTCATGAACATGACGGATCACGTGGAAGAAAGTTTTCTCATGTCGGTGGGATGCTCAGTGGGAGAAACACGTTCAAGATGTTCTTGCTGAACTGGAGAGAGAAGATTCAACTCACATTATAAAAAAGAGCCTCCTTTGAGTGTTTGCCGTACTGTTTGTACAGCATCTCCTGGAAGATGCCCATCCTGGCAGACATCAGCAAAGCAAACGTCAACATGCCGATCCCTGCAGGTGGAAGGATTCAGAAGATGCACACCACCCATGACTCACTGAACATCTGAATCATTCAAACTGTTTGAGGCTGGAGTGGAGACTTCTCTCCAAGGACACGTTTCAAGTCAGTCGAAATAAACAATGAAGTAACAAACAGTGCATGATGAGACGACACTGAAACTCACCGAGCAGCCAGCGTACGAAGGCGTAGACGCCCTCTTCCTCCGAGGGATTACTTGCTACGTTCTGTGGACACAACAGTACATCCCAGCTCAAAGTGAGCAGACAATACAATGCAAGCAGTGAGACCGTGTCGATGTCTCAGGGTGGCAGGTGACTGTCAACCCAGATGATTTGCATGTAAAATATATGCTAATGACAACAACTGGGGACGGCTCACCACTTGTTGGGCAGACATTATGGTGCATATAAAGATCCCGGCAGAAATTAGTGCAACCGACAAGTATTTGCTTGCTGAATACCTGTTATGAAGAAAGGACGCAGTGAGATTAGATTATTGAGCCTTGACCGGGGTATATTTTCATTCCCCCCCCCCCAAAAAAATCATTACAATTTAGGAAATGGGAATACCTTTTCTTGAGAATGATTATTCCCAGGATCATGTTAGCTATTAATGAGCCCTGTAAACAAAGACATGCATCAATGACAGAGACGCCAGCCTGGATGTTTGGTAATGGATGGTTTTCCAACAGCACTGATACTCACAGATCTAAAAATCATGTGCAATGGCATTGCAATGTTAAAGTTAAGGGCATAGTTGTTGATCACACTGACTGTGAAGAACATGGTCACCATGATCACATAGTTCCTAAGAAACCAAAACAGGAGCAGGGAATATTATTATCTTCTGTTGTGCTACTCGTCCTCAAGTAGACACAACCACATACGTAGTTCAATTTGTTAATATCAGTATGCCAAATACCTTATAGGGATTATGGATTTATTCCTCCCAAAATTGCTCTGGAAGATGAAGCCCTCCAATGCAATGAATGCAAACTGGGCAAAGGTCACGATGTTCCCACATCCTGGAAAATCTCTACGTGTGCAACAGAGGATGACAATTGTGTCCTTATTCGTCAGACGCTAAACATTACCTACTACACCTATTACTTTCCACAACCACGGATCAGCTTGTGCCAGCCCTGCCCTTTCAAGCAGTTCAAGTGACAGTCTCGGTTACATACACATGGACACAACGTCAGAATTAAAAAACAGGTCGTTTGCATATAGGAATAACTGCTATATGGATAATGAGTCTGAAAATAAACGCGTATTATCACGACAATCCACACTGACCTGACAAGTAGTTCCAGAAACACAACATTAGTGCAGCATCCGACAAAAACCAAAAGTATCGCCAAAATGGTACCCATAATGTACTCACAAGCTTCTTATAAAAAAAGTGCCTTTATTAAACACGGTATTGTTTGGTGCATATTGAAACCACACAATATCTTAGGAGGACGCCGTGATGAAAAACTAATCTGTTTTAGTTGACCGCGTCTGCGTGTCTATTTCCGCAAAAGTTTCGGCAGGAATTTGCGTCGGGATAACGTGCTCGTGCACAGTTGCGACGGCAGTTCACGATACACGTTCACGTGTATCTGAGCAATTCTTTAGTTAAGTTGAACATTTTAGGCCTTTCGTTTGAGTTCGAGTTACTGTTTGACTGTTTCACTTATTCCATTTTAAGAAAACGTAATCATGTAAAAAAAAGTATTACCCACAGATGTTATTTGTACTCACTGGCTCTAAGGAACTACAAACGAGCACGCGCATAAAACTGAATGAAATGCCGTCAAACGAAAGTACTCAGTCCTCCAGCCGTAACCATGGTTCCTGGGTGTTGTAGTCCAATGGTTCATACATGTATGCCGACAAAACATATTGAACGATTGCAGGTTCTCAGACTTACTGAGGGAAGTCAAAACGTTTATAATTACAATTATAGCATTACAATAAAAAACAAGTACATCAGAATTCGTAGGTTAATAACCAAATAGTTTATTAGTTGAGAATACATTGTTCGTATAGTTGTAGTTCATACTACCTCCAGCCGCCGGCGCTGTTGGCCTGCAGAGCGGCTCTGGTTCCGGAAGACGTGGCGCTGCTCCGCTAGCTTAGCCGCGGCTGACAACTTCACTCGTAACTTCAATACTACTTTCGTTCTGTAATTTGCCTATCCGTCTGCATTCAATATGATTTCCCTCACAGATTCGCAAAGTAAGACCAATTTACCTGGTTTCTCGTTTTTTATTGGTAACAAATATTTAGTGTGTGATGACTTATTCTGAACCCGAATGATGGGATGAATGAATGAATGGGACGTGTGTGGTGATGGGCGGCCAACGCCGTCGGTGTTATTTCTTATGATTTTAAAGGACCGTTCATGTTTGATGAACGGCAAGCCAACGTCAAGTGATACGCCTCAATGTCCAAAACCAAGTGGCTAGTTAAACGTCTTGATTTGGTCCACATCCACATAGCAGCTTTATAACCCGAAATGTCCAAATAAAGCGCAGTTATTCCTGTTTTCTCTTCCACAGAAATCGGAATGGGGCTGACAGGGTTTGGTGTGTTTTTCCTGTTCTTTGGCATGATGCTGTTCTTTGATAAAGCTCTTCTTGCCATTGGAAACGTGAGTTAAAGTAAAAGATTTTTTCTTCACAACTGAATACTGCAGCTGATACTGAATTGTATCTGTCATATGTAAAGGAGCGCTGCTTCCAGACCACTATTTTATTGCTTCTTAATCTAGATTTGTTTAATCACTGCACCAGTAGAAGTGGTACAGACACGATGTTTTACAGTGCATGTGTATCTTCTTCTCCTGCAGATTCTGTTTGTCGCAGGGTTGTCATTTGTCATCGGCTGGGAAAGAACCTTCCGATTCTTCTTCCAGAGACATAAAATAAAAGCCACAAGCTTCTTTCTCGGGGGTGTGTTGGTGGTTCTGATTGGCTGGCCAATCATTGGAGTTGTGTTGGAGATCTATGGTTTCTTCCTTTTATTCAGGTATTATTATTTATAATGTATTATTCAAGCTGTCTCATGACATCATCTACTAACGTGTGTTTGCGACCTCTTCTCGCTTTAAGTGATGTTGTTCTGTGTCCGGGCAGGGGCTTCTTCCCAGTGGCTGTAGGCTTCATCAGGCGAGTGCCTGTCCTTGGATCCTTACTCAATTTACCAGGAGTCAGTACTGTAAGTCCAAATGACCCCAGTGAGTCCAGCATGCTCTACCTTCCGGTTATCGTCCAAGTCACACATCACATGGGCCCGCCTAACTGGATGCTACAAATCAATTAGCAAATGTGATGATTTTCTACAGTGCAAATGTAATGATTTTGCCTTGAGCGATCTTGCACTAAACTTTGGCCCGATGAGTGGGGGTCAAGTTAAAGCTGCAGCCATCGCTGCAGAGAAACGTGACCGGATGGCTGAAGGCACCAAGAGAGCTGAGAACGGTCGTCTTTGACCAAGATTATGACTTGTTAGTCATTCATACGTTTTCCCCTCATTCATGTTTGTCATGCATCTTTCGTAAATCTTTCGTAAATGTTTTACTCTTCTTCATCTGCCTTTCTCATGTCTCTTGAGCATTTATGGTTCATTGAGCTAATTCAGTATAATTGGATGTCGGTCATTCAATATATGAAAGAGACATTAATTTCTGACTTTTTTTCTCCTTTTCCCCTTCAGCTGGTGGACAAGGTGGGAGAGAGCAACACGATGGTGTAACATGGCCTTTTCTCTATGTATGAAGTGAATTATGTAACTGATCCTCGTAGCTTTAGCCAGTTATGCAAACTGCTACTAGGGTAGGAAAAAGGCCAAAACTCTCCGTCCAAGGAGAGGAGAAGACTTTCTTTCATCAATAATTTTTTGATGTCTTCATGGAGATTCCACCGTTGATGGAAAATGGATTTCAATCTCACTGCCAGCAGGACATTGTGAACAAAGGAGTTGGCTTTTAATGACGGCAGGCAATTGTGTTTTGTACACCAATAAGAGTGGCTGTTCTGGGACCAAACAGTCGGCTGATGTCACGCTGGAGGAGAGCAGAGCGTGAGCTGTGATCGCCATGCCGACCGGCGGGGAAGGAAGAGCCTTTTTAGATTCCTCAACAACGTGTTACTGAAATAGCATTTTTTATGTTGTTGTTTTGTTTTGTTTTTGAACACAGCTTGTGACCACTGTTTTGGACATTGTCTATTTAAATACATGAAAAAAAAGCTCAGTCAGAGAACTGTTTTACTTGATGTAACTTTTGTAAAGTTCCTGTATGGAATAAAATGTATGATTTTCTTTGTATGTTGGTTGTACCTCCTCCTCTTTGATGGACGCAAGATTACTTTCTAGAATGTATCTTTACATTCTGTACTGTACTGCACTGCACTGTACTGCACTGTACTGTACTGAATGTATCTTTACATTCTGTACTGTACCGCACTGCACTGTACTGCACTGTACTGAATGTATCTGTACATTCTGTACTGTACCGCACTGCACTGTACTGCACTGTACTGAATGTATCTACATTCTGTACTGCACTGCACTGCACTGTACTGTACTGAATGTATCTTTACATTCAGTACAGTGCAGTGCAGTACAGTACAGTATAGTGCACAACACTACCGACAGGCTGGTGAAGACAAACAACACAGGGCTGATCCCGGTCTAGATGTTAATGTTTCTTATTCCAGTTCATTCCTCTACATGGTTTACAGGCTCATGTCTCAGTCATTTACATCGTTGCTGAATATTTCAGTAATAAGGCATTTTACACAATGTTAACATGGGTGTACATAAGAGCATATCATATTCTGTCAATATATATCTATATATGAAATCATCTACTCTATTAAATCACTATGTTAAGAATTCCCCTCATCTCATTGAACTACGTAGCAATTAACATATGTTATTTAAAATGACATGAAATCTCCTACCAGGAAAGCCCATTGATATTCTGTCAACGTGCCTCTGAAGGACCAGCCGTGGGGCCGTGGAGCCTCCGGGCTGAAGAGATGATAGACCACTAGAGAGAACACTCATTCTGCCATCACATCTGCTCCATTCACAAAAAGTAACCCATGGCGTCATCTGCTGAACTTGTGAAAAATGTGTAATTGGCTTCAGTTCATCACTGAGCCATCGATAAATGACGTTGACCCCCCCCCCCCCCTCCAAGTTATTTCAACTGATGAATGAAGGATGACACTTTTAATAGCACCTTTAATTCCTATTTTTGAATTACGTACGAGATGCTTCTAAATATAAACGACCTCGCCTGGTTGAGATAAACTGCCCTCACACGGCAGTGCAGGAACTGGCAGGGGAAGCAACACCAGACTCAGACTACTGCAGAGAAATGAAGGTAAATCCAGCCGTCGTTTGATTCGTCTTGTTAGCCTCTAATACAAACATCTATTTCATTCAACAACAACAAAAGAAGATTTGCTGTGATGATGTGTTTTTAAACAATTTAAATAATGATTTTTGTGTAATCCTGCAATGATATCACAGTCAGCTATTTCAATGAATAAGGTCTCTTGTTGTATTTATTACAGAGTGCTCTAATGGTTACGTTGCTTTTAGCTGCATTGGTCTCACATTGTTGGACTGCACCACAGGTGACTGAATCATACATAAAGAAATACTTTACTTAACAAAAGTAGAATGTCATGTAAAAGTCTTTTCCACCCTTTTCAGTGGAGGAATTGGACTCCTCAAGCAATGTTATACCTAAAAGGTGCAAGTAAGTTACATATTGATTTATTCTTCCGCCCAATTGCATATAAACAGAATGAGGCAATTGCCCCAGCCTTGTGACTCCATTAAAACAGACCTTGAGACTCAGGGGCAGTAAGTGGGCCAGAGTGACCATGACGGCTCTGTTACAGCGGGACTGCGGCCAGTCGTTCAGCGCTCTGGCAGAGACGATGTTGTAAGCTCAGGTAGGGAAAAGTTCATGTTTGGTCCTCATGTTTGCAGTTCGAGGACTCATGTTCGCCTAACAAACACAGAAGTGCATAATTGTAAGGACCAACACAGGAACCAATAAGAATGAACAGGAACTTCTAGGACTATGGAATACTTAGTCAAAATATCTATTAACTCATAGGAAGCAAATATTATCTCAAGCATTTCATATATGAAATATGCGTGTTAATGTGTTCCTCTCCCTGCAGTCAAACGGAGTTGGAACAGCAATGCTCCGATGTTTTGGTCCATTCTTCTAGATATTCTGCCACAGAAAGGTGACACACTGTTCAGTTCCAAGTGATCCCTTTTCACTGGGACTTTCCACAGTGATTGTGTTGCAACTGATGTCTGTGATATACGATGCATTCCTGTGCTTGTGTTTAGTGGAGAAAAACCAGATTAACTGAGTGACTCAACTGCAAATGAAAAGCATGAACTGTGAACCAAAGCCTTTGTACATCCTCCGAGACTTTAAACATTAAATAAGATGTGCATCATGCATAAATCGTTACACATTTCAAAGTGTGTTTTTACTTCCAGTAAAACCCATGTGCATTGTTTGTTGTGGGCTTATGTTATTGTTTATGTTGTTGTTTATTTATTGCTTATGTATATGTTACATATGTTATTGTATATAGCTTTATATATACATATGTTTTTTGACAATATAAATTGTGTTAATATGCAATCCACAGTTTTTATTTATGACAACAGAGCGTTATTCATGAGATTGTGCCATTAAAAAAATATATATTTGAATATTACATTAATTAAATGATGCACTGTGCTGTCAAATTAATTGGATATAGTATTTATGTATTATATTATTATTAAAACCTCTATCAACATTGTAGCATTCATTTTTGTATCACTGATAATATAAAGATTGTAAAAATTAACGGTAGTTCCCTCACATCAAGCCAGTGACGCAAAGTCAATGATGCCCTCTAGCAACAATTATCCAAATGGCACCGTTATGACCAGCGATTTTTATGACGTCATTAACATGTTGAAAAATGCGTCTTCCACGCAATGTAGTTGACTCAATGACTCTCTCGTCACTTGAGTCGGGGTGACAGACTCTCATCTACTAAACTGTTTGTGTCAAACGAAGGTCACATGCATGTTTTGAGTTCTTAGTTTGTGAGTTCATCTTTTCGAACACATTCATTGAAATAGAAACACAATCCACGCGGTGTAACGGAGCAGTCGGCAGGCCTATCATCACCAATTTAACAGCGTACTACACACTTTCTATCTTTCACAAATGGACTTTATTGTTTATTTCTGACAGAAAGTTTATTGCTTTAACAATGATGTGGTTAGACATTTTACATAGTAAAGTCTTTGTATATATATCTCTTATGCAATAAATCTCATGACAAACTCCTGACAGGTAGCTAATTATTGTTCTTTATACTCTAGAACAGACAGCAGGTGAAAGTTGCTATTTTGTTGCCGGTAGAACGCAACAAGAAGTGCTCTATCGCCCCCTTGTGTTCACTCAGATGTCCTTCAGGTCCTTCTGGATTGCCCACAGAGTATTGGCACTCGATTGTAATTGGGCCACCTCCGCAGAATTCAGGGTCATGTTCACCACACTGGACACGCCCCCGTTGTTCAGCACACAGGGCAGACTGAGATACACCTCATTGTTGATGCCATACATTCCCTGTTGACCAACAGCAACTGTTTAAAGCAAACAACTGACAAGTCATAAAGTGTGTGCGTGCACGCATGCATGTGTGTGTGCGTGCGTGCCTGTGTGTGTGTGTGTGTGTGTGTGTGTGTGTGTGTGTGTGTGTGTGTGTGGGCCTGTATTGCTTTCATCCTAAGCATATTTAGACTTCCTGTGTGACATCACTGCACAGACATTAGCTCATTCATGACGGCGTCA
>OMKQ01093986.1:0-10227 GCA_900302335.1 Phycis phycis
TGTGTGTGTGTGTGTGTGTGTCTGTGTTTTCACTGGTATAGATGTACATGGACACTCGGTCATACAGGTAGAGCAAGTCCTGTCAGGACATGCCCACATAGTGCAGCAATAGGGTGGCACTCAATTAACATGTGTGTGTCTGTCTGTGTCTGTGTCTGTGTATATGTAGTCATTTGGATCAATCCACAACCTGGCACGACCCACGTCTCTCCCAGCTCCAGCCCCAGCGGAGCCTGCATGCCCATGGGGCAACCACACAGACACACAACAGTGAAGCAGATCCAGGTATCACTCCTAGCACTGTATCGCACACCACCTTCTAGTAGCCGACCCTGCCCTGCAGTATGTAGTCGTACACCAAAATAGCAGAAGGGACAATATCAAACTGCTTAAAACTTGACAAAAACCCACACATGCACACGCACGTGCGCGCAATCACACACGCACACACACACACACACACACACACACACACACACACACACACACACACACACACACACAATATATTGTCCTGTTTGGACGTTATGGACATTAGGCAAACCCCACAAGCTGCAGGGTTCGGTTACTTGTTCTTCTATGTTTAGGTGCTTGTTGGTCTATGATTAGGTTGACAGTTGTTCTTTATGTTTAAGGATACGGGTGATTGTTCTTCTTCTATGGTTAGAGATAAGGTTGCTTGCTCTTCCTCTGTGGTCAGGGGTTTAGGTGCTTGTTCTTCTATGGTAAGGGTGCTTGTTCTTTTATGGGTTGGGATTAGGGTGTTTGTTCATCTATGGTTAGGGTCAGAGTCCTTGTTCTCCTTCTATGGTTAGGTGTTAGGTTGCTTGTTCTTCTATGGATCGGGGATAGGGTGCTCATTCTTCTATGGTTAGGGTGCTCATCCATCTATGGTTATTGTTAGTCGGGGTTGAGGGTGCTCATTCCTCTATGTTTAGGGGTGAGGGTGCTCATTCCTCTATGGTTAGGGGTGAGGGTGCTCGTTCTTCTATGGTTAGGGTGCTCATTCTTCTATGGTCGGGGGTTAGGGTGCTTATTCTTCTTTGGTCGGGGGTTAGGGTGCTTATTCTTCTATGGTTAGGGTGCTCGTTCTTCTATGGTTATTGTTAGACTTTGTTCTTCTATGGTCAGGGGTTAGGGTGCTTGTTGTTCTATTGTTAGCGGTTAGGATGCGCGTTCTTCTATGTTTATGGGTCAGGGTGCGTGTTCCTCTGTGGTCAGCGGTTAGTCTGCTTGTTCTATTATGGTCAGGTTAAGGTGCTTGTTTTATTTCTCCTGTGTTTCATTATTTACGTATTCACCATTGTTCAGGTGTGCTTGCCGAGGGCTGGGAGCAGGCAGTCAATCCAGACGGGGAGACGTACTTTATCAACCACATCAGCAAGTCCACCTCGTGGCTTGACCCGCGTATAGGTAGCGATCAGACCTCTGTCCACGGAACCCACAGCTAAAGACCTACGCCTCAATGTGAACCCTTTATGTTGCATTTTGTTTCACTTTTTTCATACATGGTTCAGGTGCCGCTAGTTACTGGGCACAGCAAGTTACAAATGATGGCAACCTAACCAGCGAGATGGCCGGGAGCATGGGGATGCGCGTGGATCGCTGTTTGTTTCATGTTGCCGTGCCACGCGCTGTTTTGTATTCCAGCGCAGAAGGTGAGCCCGGGCCTCGCCGCCATGGCAACGCAGCAGCGTCAGGATAAGGAAAGGCTGAGGACGAAGCAGCCGGTCCACGCACAGGTGAGAGTCGGGACTGCGCGGTGTACGTCCGAGGTGGCGCCCGCGGTTAAGTAGCGTACGCAGTCCACGATGTCCACCTCAACTGCGATGATGTCCCTTCGCAGAGGAAGAAGAGGAAACTCATTTGAACTGTTTAACGGTGAAAATTTGAGGAAAACCGCCCTTGTTTTAGTCTAGGCCTGTGCGTCACCACTTTCTATCGCCATCTGGTGGTGAAATTTTTTTTTTAAACGTGTCTCCTTGTTAGAGCTAGTTCGTAGTTTGGCTTCACTACGCACTGCTACCGCCTCTCACTATCTAGCGTGCACTCATTAAAAATCTATTAATTTGATTCAGAACCCATGGGTGCTTATTTCAGGATCTACTCCAGTCTGCTCTGGTCTAGTTTTTATATATATAAAAAACATATTAAAACTTACTTAAAAACATGTATGAATTGCAATAATGTAGTAAAGGTAAACCAAACAAAAGGGAAAAGAGAATACAATAAAATACAAAAAAAGTTGGGAATCGATTCAGAATCATACAGGATAACAATTGTGATTCTTAGGTTCATATGTTTTCCCCTCTCCCCTAGTTTTCTTGTTTTCATGCAGATTACATTTACTTTACGATCACTAGGTTAAGATCAGCTCTCTGAACCGTGTGTCTTCCTGTAGGACCTAGGAGGAAGGAACCTCCCCTCTGTTCTCATTGGCCATGACAGAAATGCAGCCAATCAGAACCCGTCTCTGGATGCAAGGATCCTTGGCCCTGCGCATGAGCCTGTGCTGAACGGGTAAGATGTCACTAGAATACTCTATAATAAGCTCTGTTAGGAGGGACTACTATAGGTGGTTGTTGCTGTTTTTTTTATTATTATTAATGTGGTCATGTATTGCCGCTCTCCATCAGTGCTCACTCCCGGGACCAGAGCACTGACAGTGGTCTCAGCGTCAGCAGTTTGCCCCGCCCCTCCGACCACATGCTGAGCTCCATGGACCACATGGACACTGGTAACAGAGGACACGCGCACGCACGCAAACCATGCATGATGCATGCAAAAACATGTATTTTATATACATTATGTGTTTCCTGTGATAATTAAGGACTTTTTTTCTTTTAAAGGACAGGGCTAGGGTTTGGGGGCTGTTGTGTAATGTGGGGCCTGTGAAGCCCTTTTAGACTTAACAGTGGTTAAGGGCTATACAATTACAATTGACTTGACTAGAATTGTTTTTAGAAGCTATTGTTATTATGCGTGTTGGTTTGCACACACAAATCACCCGTTATGCCCGGTGACCCCCAGGTGACCCCACGGAGACCCCATCGCTGACCTTGCAGGATACGATGTCAGGGCTGCCAATGTCTGACACGGAGGAGCTGATGCCCTGCATCCCAGAAGGTCTGAGTTCAGACCTCCTCATGGACATGGAGACCGTTCTGTCCAGCTCACACATGGACAAAGACAGCCTGCTGACCTGGCTATAGTGGCCAACAGTCAGGGCAGGCGTGAAGACACTTCGCTGCAGGAATCTGTTGGTCTTCCGGCACCCGGCCTCAATCAATCAAGATGCAATGTTTAGGTTTTTTTTGTTGGTTTTTTTTTGGTCCTGCATATAAAAGCAATGTCTTTCCAGTCTTGTCTTTCAGTTCAGATGTAGAGGGCCATTGTGGTGCAAGAAGCACATTGGGTGCACAGCTCCGTCCCGGGTCTCTGGTCCGCAGAATCCATCCGTAACATTTGTTTATGGGACATGTTTTCCACCCCCAAAAAACGATGAGCCACACGCAGAGTGGTGGGGGACAACAGAAGCCTGCTCACCTGTAGTGCCTACCTGACCATTGAGATCCATGGAGACACACGTGGCAAGGATGGAAACAGACTGACTCTAGTAGGTTGTGTTTAACAGAAGTCTGACTCTGCACCACAGACTCTGGCTGAGCAGAAACAGGAGAGAACTGTGCTTTTTGGTCGCCTTTGGAACTACTATTGCAACGGCTTTGGGATTTATTGCAGTAAAATCGGTACAAACAACACTAGTCATGGAGTATTCGCCTGTTAACTCACTTTACATTTTCTATTGTCTACTACAAGGTATTCTCAATACGGTGGGAAGTGTGTGTAATGTAAAGTACACACGAGCAAATGTGTGTACCATTGCAGCAAGTTTTTTTTTTATGAATAATCACCATAGCTTTGTTGTCTTATGTGTGTGTGTGTGTGTGTGCATGTGCGTATTTCAACAGTTATCTGCTGAACCCCCCCCACGTTGTCAAGTTTGTCATATTAGCATTTTATAGCCTCAATTTACAAGCATAGCTATTGGAATCTACATGGTTTATTATTTTCTTAAGTGTATCAACATCCTAACCAAATGTGAATCTAGCTTAACTAAAGAAGCTATATTGCTAGCAAGATTCACTGAGAATATGACACTATATTTAATCATTACCTGTAATGTTTGTATAATGTGCATTGTTGACGGATAAATGGAGGACATTGTATTTTGAGGTGAATTGAAATAGCAGATGTTGTCAGACCATTGTTTTTGTATAATTTTCAATGCATGGGTCACATATATCCTATATTTACTCATGTAACCATTTTAACGCTTTAGTTTAATAATTAAATATTATTTTGCAATAATGTATGCTCAATTTGCTCATTTAGTTGATAGTTGGGAGAGAGGGAGATATCTATCTCGCCCACACACACTTCACTCAACATGATGCATTAATCATTTATTGTAACAATTTATACATACACTAACATTTTACAATAAGGGTACATTAATAAACCATTAATGAAAATTTGGTAATGCAGTAATAAACATTGTTAACTAATGGTCTAGTAATAATTTTCTAATGATGTTAACGAAGGCATTAATATACCTTAATGTAAATTATTTCATATGGTTAGGGTTAACTGTAACCTATATGCTGATGCTATATAGTAATGCATTAACTAATGCTATTTTATGGTTAATTAATGTACCCTTATTGTTAAGTGTAACCATACAACATTTGTATTTGTTACATTGAATAATACTAATGAAAAATAAATTAGATTTTGTTTTGACAAAGTACAAGCTTCTCTTGGTTGTATTCAGAATCATTAAAGAAACCAAATTGTAACATTATTAGGATTTTTCTTCTTAAAATACTTTCTGCTTATGCTAGAATATTGAGTTAGTCTTATTTCATTACCGTACAGCTTCACTACACAGTACGGTAAAATCAAGTTTGTCGACTGGGCGTGGCTTCACGCGGTTAGGGAGGAACTAAACATGGCAGCCCCCATGTGAAAGTCATGCTACTGGAATCCTTTAGGTTTATGCCTTTATAATTGTATATTTTTATGTTTTTTGTCATGCACAATTTTGGTACATTTCAGGTATATACACATATATAGTACTTTCCTCTAAATAAGGGACGATAGGTCCTCCTCTCCAATCATTTGTTAGCCCGACTCACAGCTGCCAAGTTAGCATTTTAGCCACATTTCAGATCAATGATGGAGCCTGACCAACAACTGCGAAATGTAAGTTACATGTTTTCAACGTTAAAGTATATTTCTTTAGCACAATTGTGTATGCACCGAAGTCACTGCAACTAGTCAGTTTTTTGTTGGCTGTTAAATTTGTTAAATTCTTATTTTTTTTATAGCTTCGGGATTTCCTGCTGGTTTACAATCGTATGACCGAGATTTGTTTCCAACGATGCTCTAGCAATTTTAACTACAGGAATCTGACAATGGACGAGGTGAGTTATTTGAAAAATCAAATTCTGAAAATTGTGGAAGTAATTTGTCCATTGCACTTTGTGATTTGCACAGATGTTGAATTTGTTGCGATATGTTTAGGACCGTTGTGTGGATAACTGCGCTGGGAAGCTGATTCGGTCTAACCATCGTCTGATGAGCACCTATGTGCAGTTGATGCCGAAAATGGTCCAGCGACGCATGGATGAGATGCAGAGCAAGGCTGCAGAGGCAGAAGCTGCGGCGGCGGCAGCAGCAGCAACAACAGCAGTGTCTGTCACAGAAGCTCCAACTACCACAGAATTCTCAATAGACCAAATCTCACCCCAGCCCCCACCTTCTTACCTGTCTCCAGCCGACACGGATTCAGGACCCCTGCAGGTGCTCACCGGACCTGGACAGCCCCTGGGTGTATCTGTGCTTGATTCAAGTCCTGCTGCCTTTTTGCAGCCTACACAAAGCAACATGGCGGCTCCCATACCACTCACACCAGCTGCAGCAGAAACTTTTATTCCAACACAAGTTGATAGCGTGGTGATTGGACCAGCTCCTACGGTAGTTTCCCCTCTGCCAGGACCCTCTGCTGGCAGCATAAATGATGCACCTCTCTCCTTAGCCCATATCGCCCCACCGGTAGTGGGGCCCCCACCTGGTCCATCTGCACCAACACCAGCTAGACCAGAGAGCCTCACAGCGGACGTGTCAACGATATCCAAAACCTAATGGTTCTGGAGAGAGCCGTGGTGTGCCTCCCCCCTGCCAGGCCAGTAGGAAGCCTCAGCCATCCACCCTGCGGTCCAACCTCTGTTTAACAACAACAACAACAACAACGACTACAGCTTGGTTGTCATCAACATATTATCCCACACTGGGTGTTCAGAGAGAGCCCTAGCGATGTACTAATAACATGTTAGAGGTAATAATTATATATTGGCAACAATAGTCCCACACCTTTTTTTTCTTCAAGTAATGTTATTTAGAACTGTGATGAAGGATGCTGTAGTAAGCATAACTAATGACCAATAAATCATTTGTGTGATATTTCATTGCACAATAGTTACTGGTCAATAATGAGAGCATCAACAATAGAAGTTGAAGGCCCACGTACATGTGGTAAGGTTGATAACCTAAGAATATGTTGGTAAAGGACAGATGTGTGTAATGTGGTGAAGGGGTTGGTGTACATCAAAAACATGTATTTGTCTCATTGTGGATAATATGAAATCCGATCCTTCCTCCAGAAATCTTGTCAGTGCTGTTTTCTTGATTAAATGAAGCCATCTTAAATACAAGTGTGCACTCATTATTTTTGATGACCTGTGTTGGCCATTCATCCAGATGTATGATGAAGGCATCAGAGACATACCCATCCACCCTCTTGGTGGCTGTCACTTGCTCGGCCTCCCATGACAGGGTCCTGCTCACTGCATGCACTTTTTGTAAGTTGCTTTGGATAAGAGTCTGCTAAATGTAAATATGCATATGTACACTCCCCTCAAAATATTGGAACAATTCCTTTATTTTTGCTGTAGACTGAAAACATTTGTGTTTGACATCAAAAGATGAATATGAGACAAGAGATCAACAGTTCAGGTTTTATTTCCAGGTATGTACATCTGGATCTGATACACAACTTAGAAGATAACATTATTTGTAATGGAACATCACATTTTTAGGTGAGCAAAAGTATTGGAACAGACAGACTTAAAATAGATTAAAGTGAATAAGATTTAATATTTAGTTGCAAATCCTTTGCTTACAAGAACTGCATCAAGCCTGTGACCCATTGACATCAAACGTTTGCATTTTTCTTTTGTGGTGCTTTTCCAGGCTTTCACCGCAGCCTCTTTGAGTTGTTTGTTTTGGGGGGTTACTCCTTTTTAGAAGGTAAAATGCATGCTCTATAGCAGGGGTGTCAAACTCAAGCCATGGAGGGCCAGGCCGCTGCATGTTTTAGATGATCTGATCATTAGAATCAGATCATTAGATCTGATTCTAATGATCAGATCATCATCAAGCTCTGTAGAATTCTGATAACGATCCATTCATTAGAATCAGGTGTGTTGGAGTAGAGAAACATCTAAAACATGCAGGGACACCGGCCCTCCAGGATGGGGTTTGACACCTGTGCTCTATAGGGTTCAAGTCTGGAGATTGACTTGGCCAGTCTAAAACCTACCACTGCTTGCCCCTGATGAACCCCTTTGTTGTTTTTGCGATCTGTTTGTGGCATTATCTTGCTGCACGATGAATGATCTCCCAATCAGTTTGGTTGCACCTTTCTTTAAATTGGCAGACAAAATGTTTCTGTAGACTTCCATAGACTCGTTCATTTTGATGCTGCCATCATGTGTTACATCATCAATGAAGCCCGTCCCAGAAGAAGCCATGCTTCTTCTGGCGTATGTCCTTAGACCTTCAGCTCTGTTGAGGCAAGCCAGTCCAGCGTGTCATCATCCAGGTCAATAAGAAAGCCATGCAAGCCGAAGTCATGGCATTACCTCCACCGTGTTTCACAGATGAGCTTGAATGTTTGAGATAATGAGCAGATCCTTTCTTTCTCCAAACTTTAGTCTTTCCATCACTTGGTAAAAAATGATCTTTGTCTCGTCAGTCCATACAACATTGTCCCAGAAGTTTTGTGGCAAATTCCAGCCTGGCCTTCCTATTCTTCTTGGGATGAGTGGTTTGCATCTTATAGTGTAGCCTCTGTACTTTTGTGCATGAACTCTTCCGCGAATAGTAGATTCTGATACCTTCACTCCTGCCCTCTGGAGGTTGTTGCTGATGTCACTAGCAGTTGTTTTAAGGTCTTTCTTTACAGGTCTCACAAGGTTTCTGTCGTCAACTGCTGCTGTTTGCCTTGGTCTCCCCGTTCGACGTCTGTAGTACACCAGTGGTTTCTTTGTTCTTCAGGACATTCCAAATAGTTGTATTGGCTATGGCCAATGTTTGCGCAATGGCTCTGATTGATTTTCCATCTTCTATCAGCTTCACAATGGTTTTTTTTTTTTCACCCATATACCGCTCTCTGGTTTTCATGTCGGTCATACCTCTAACTATAAATGCAGTCTGCACAGGCAAAACCCACATCTGAGTGCATTCAGCGCTATTTATTGTTTGAATAATCAATGTAATAGGACACACCTGTCAGTCACATGTTCCAATACTTTTGCTCACATGAAAAAAGTTGTGTATCAGATCCAGATGTAAATACCTGGAAATAAAAGCTGAAATGTTGATCTCTTGCCTCATATTCATCTTTTGATGTCAAACACAAATGTTTTCAGTTTACAGCAAAAATAAAGGAATAGGAATATAAATATATACATACACACATATACCATATATAGATACATAGATATATCTATATCGAGAGAGCGAGAGAGAGAGAGAGAGAGAGAGAGAGAGAGAGAGAGAGAGAGAGAGAGAGAGAGATCTCCATATATAGATAGATCGGATGTGAGTAACCGGGGTTTGGGAACTTCGCAGAACGTTACAGCGATGACGTAGACATTCTTTTCAGATGTAGTACACACGCTGTCCTCTAGGGGGCACCGGTGCCCCGTTCAAGGCGGTCACTATACATCCACGAGCCACATAGCTTTCAAGTTGACGCGTCAAACAGTGGAAGTGGGGCGTTGACATTCTATTCCTTTAGTTTACAGAGAATATCGGGCCGCGGGACAACCTGGAAAAGTACACCGTTACACCGCCGTCCAACTTTACTTTCCGCGTTTTTGTAAGAGCATTACTTGTAAGTAAGCAATTGTGTTTTGTTATAAGAATATTGTGTTTTTAATTCATCGTCGTTGAACGATAGCTATGAGTGAGATTTTCTTTCATAGAAATGCGTTGCCTTACAAAACAGGAAAACAACACGAAATACTGAATGAAATTATAGGTTATATATTTATTGTATTCAGGTTTTATGTTTAAGGCTGTAACATGATTTGTGCGAAAAATCCTCAACAAAAGTTTGCATACCTAAAGTTTTCGCAGTAAAGACCGCCCTCTCTCTCTGTCTCTCTCTCTCTCTCTCTCTCTCTCTCTCTCTCTCTCTCTCTCTCTGTCTCTCTCTCTCTCGCTCGCTCGCTCACCCACACACACACACACGCACACACACACACACACACACACACACACTCGACAAATACACTGCTGGCATCCTGCAAGACCCTTAGCTCAGCTCTGAAACATCTCATATGATGACATCACGTTTCAAATAACTTAACCATATATTTGACAGTATGGGGCAAAGACACATTTTACATCATTTGAATGAAATGGCTTTGTTTATTGACTGATTGTTTTGATGCCATTACCAGGGAACCAGTGGACTGTGTACCGCGACTGACTGCTATGGATGACATCTTCACACAATGTCGCGAGGGAAACTCTGTGGCTGTGCGCCTGTGGTTGGACAACACAGAAAATGACCTCAACTTGGGGTAAGCTGGTCCAGATGTTGCCTCTTTAATGGACGGCATTTGTGAATTTTTGCATCAATGAAATCATCTCAAATAGTGGTTTGGTGAATTTGCGTACTCATGGTTTTGGGATGGTGGTGTAAGTATACCATGGGACCAAGTCTGAACTGAATGGTTCACAGTATTGGATCACAGTTAGCCCCCCTTCTTTTATCCATCTACCACATGAAAGTGTGTGTGTGTGTGTGTGTGTGTGTGTGTGTGTTTGTGTGTGTGTGTGTGTGTGTGTGTGTGTGTGTGTGTGTGTGTGTGT
>OMKQ01093996.1:0-10780 GCA_900302335.1 Phycis phycis
CTTTTAAGCATCATCACTGAAGGCCTCCCGTCAACAAGCGCTTGTGAAAGAAAAATGACTACTTATTGCGCTTTTACAGTCAGGGTGACCACGTGGATGGTGGTCTCGCAGCCCCGGTACCTTGGTCTGATTATATACGACGGGTTTGTAGTCAGAGATGTTGTATACGAGCAATGGTAAATCTAGCAATTGAAATGGTTCAAACTTGTTCTGGTGACTTTCTTAACTGTATTAGCAGCAATTAACTGTTTCGCCTTCTTATGACAAATGTACTCTTTGTAAGTCGATTTGGATAAAAGTGTCAGCTAAATTCCCATGAATGTAAATGTAATGTTTATGTGGGGTTTAGACTTAAGGGGCAATATACACTCACAACAGCAGATGGCGCCAAATATCTGTAAAAACGTGTGTTCACCTTCTGACTGAAGCAGCATCACCCTGATCTACTCTGGCAAAGTGGCTCAACGGTGGAAGTTTGAAGAGATTTAATTTTGTCTAAATGGGACAATTTCACCTCAAAAAGATGTTGAAAACATTATTGTATTTAAAATATGTAAATAAAATGTTTTAAAAAAAACCTGCCTACCTTGTTTGATTGTTGTTTTTTTTATTAACATTTTCTTTCAACATTTCAATTGCATTTCTTTCAAAAATGAGGGTTGCTTCGAGGGAATGCAGTATTTTCCCATGGCGAGGACTGGCACTCTGAGTCCCACCAAGGGAAGAGTCTGTGGTCAGTGGTCCACCTACTTGCAGAACGGGAGGTCTCTGGAGTGTGGTGGTGGCCTGGACACTGGTCTGAACCGCTGAGCCCTGTTTGATGAGAGTGTTTGGAGTCACCTGGCGAGCGATGAGGGAGCTCCCTGGAGCCTAGAAGAGGAAATAGACAACGATTTCATGCATTCAGTTGTGAAAATACATCAGGAATCAATGTACAATAAGTAACCACTTATTGTATTTTATTTAATTTAACTGTTTTCTTGGATTTTCCTTCCATGTTGGAACAGGCCTCGTCCAAAACATTTCATTGTACAGTATGACTATAAGCGACGCTGCACGTTTGACAATAAAGGACTTGAAACTTGAAACTTGGATAATGCGTGCGCTTTGTTTTGTGTTGAGGAGGAGATGGCGGCTTCAGGCTGCAGGTACCTGCAGAGAGGTGATCTGGACCGATGGAGTGCTGGTGGGGGTCGCAGGTCGCGGAGTCATGGCACTTTGGGACTGGGACTGGGCCTGCATCTGGGCCAGGGTCTGATGGTGGATCATCAGGAGCTGTCCACTCTCACTGCGCACCAGAACCATGCCTGCAGTAAGCCCGGGCCAGCGAAAGGGTGAGAAGTGAACGATGCTCTGTGTGTTGAGAACGACTTGGCGGTAGCAACATCTACACATGCTAATGTTAGCAGGCCATTTAAAGGTTAAGCAAGGACTTTGGTTTTTAAGTTTTTGTTCGCTTTTTTGGCTACAGAATTGAAGCAATAAACAGACAATAGTTGTTGGTCTTAGAAGCAACAGTTTAATACTATCTATACTATCAACAGTTGTATACTATCTCTAACCAATACCATCCAAGTGAAAGTCTATTGTGCCACAGATGTTTTGATGTGATACTGAATGTGTTGAGTAAATTATCAGACAACAGACCAACCGTTTGGCACCTTGTTATGCTGCCATGACAAGTAGCAATTAACATTTTGGTTAACAATAAACCCGCAAAAGAACCATAACATTGCTATTATGATTATGATGATTATTATTATTATTATTATTATTATTATTATTATTATTATTATTATTTCCCTATTAATAATAATTATGACAGCAATAATCCAAAGCAAACAAAATCTGGAAAAAACTAAAACAAAAGCATACAGAAATCAGATGCATTTTCAACGTTAAATCTACTTGCTGCAATTCATCAAAAAAGGGGCCACATGTGGATTTCGCTTTCAAAACACTGCTCATGACTGTCCCTAGAGCTCGCACCGAGCTGCAGGACCTCATCACTCCAAGTTGAATAAATCAGAAAACAGAGGGAAGCACACAATATTGGAAATTGCAAGTGTGTTAAGCAATATGTGTGCCATTATTATTTTGTGTTGCATGTTGTGTTTTATCTATGTTGTAACGTGTTGTCAAATAACGATAAAATACAAATAAAATATATGAATCATGAAAAACTTTAACATTACCTCCATATGTTATACATACAGATGCATAGCATACATACGCACACATTTATTTTCTGTACATCTATATATTCTTCAGTGAACACAAACAGGGACAGGGTTACCTGGCGGGAGTTGGATGTTCTGGACGTTGGGGGCGTTCTGTTGCGGCTGGGGAAGTCGAGGGGCCAACACTTGAGCAGCGATGGTCCGTACTGCAGCGGACCCGGGCGCTGCGATAATGGATGACGGAACCGATGTCCTCGCGTTCTGCAAAACGACAGGGCTTTTGACGGCTACTGTTGCTCCCGTCGCCACGCCGGTTGTCGTCGCCATCGGCGCCGTGGTCTGTATGATGGTTTTGGGTGACTCAAATGTGTTGATCGTGGGACTTGGACCTTGCGTGCTGGCGACACTGGCAACTGTTGAAGTGGTGATGACTGCGCTCTGGGAGGAAACTGGGGGAGTTTGCATAGGTGGCCTGGCGAGCGTCACGGTGGGCACACTGCTCGGAGAGGACTGAGGGGCGATTACAGTCGAAGCAACGACATTATGGGCACTGGGTAAAGATGTCGGAATAATAGTGTTCGCAGTAGTGGAAATAAGCACATTCCCTTTAGGCACACTGGGTACGCCTCCAGGAATATGCGAGCTTGTCGCCGAGTTACTTCCATTCAAAGTTTTGACAGCGGTCGCCGCTGGGGTAGCGATCGCAGGATCAGATGTGACCGTAGCAGCATCACTGGCTGCACTGGTCTTGATTGGGTTCGGACCGGCGGTCATACCCGATGCCACGGCCGATGTGGCTGCGCCTGCTCCATCCATGGGTGAACCGCTGTTGATGACACCTCCTTGCACCCCTGTCCCCACAATAACACACCAACAACCACAAAAAAACGTGAGCTTTCTTTCGTTTTTGAACACATGTGTGGATTCAAATACTTATTCAAAACAAAAGGCATTACAAAAGTCAAATGGCAGCGAAACATGTACAGGATTCGCTATCAGGAGTCAGTTACCTGTTTTTGCGAGCTCTTGTGAAATTCTGCTGGACTGGACATTGGAATTTGCAGCTGCAGCAGAGTTTCCGATGTGGTTTTCTGTGGACTGTGACCCGGCAGTCGCGGTCGTTTCACCTGCTCCTGTAAGTTCCGACTCAAGAGAACCAACTAAATCACTAACTACTTTTTCGTCCACCTCTGTGTTGAAAACATCATCCAGCAAATCGGAGCCCGCCGCCATCTTTGCACAGCTACGCTCTCTCGTTAGGCAAACGCGCCGATTGGATGCGTTCCTGCTGACGCGCTATCGCCGGGTGCTGTGATTGGTTAGGTCGAGAAATAAAGCTGGAAGTAATGGCGGACGGTTGCATTTCATGTCTGTCTCCACTGCCGATAAACATGACAGCATTTTTACTCAAGGGGCTACTTTCGATTAAACGTGGGTTTTCTCGGCCATCGTTGTTACACGGAGGTATTCCACATCAAATAAAAGTATATGCTTGATCGCCTGTATCTTTTTATAAATCATAGAACAGACGACACAAAATGGCTGCGTGTTTTTCCAAGCAGCAGCAGCTGCCGTGCCTCGTACCGCAGCTCAAGCTGCTGGTAGTCACTGTCTGCTCTATGCGCCACCACCACCCCCTGCGTCCTGGGCTGGCTTTCAAATGATTGAAACTGTGTCACGAAAACCCATTGAATCTTGCTCTCCACATAAATGTATAATATAATGGTTGTACATTGTTGTGATCACTAACTAGTTTGCAAAATAGAAATGCAAAATAAAAAAACACGTCTTCTGCAACAATAAAATGGACATTACATTACAGCAACCGCCGAATGGGCGAAATTGTTTTAATGGATTAATAAACGAAATATGTTATGTACGTCATTATAAAGCTAGATCAATGAATGGTTCAAATCACAGTATATTTGTTAATGCCAACTTATTACGACCAGGTGCGTTTACCTTGACAAATGGGCGTGGTTATTGCCCATGTGTGGAGTTGCCTTTTTATAAATTTCGCTGTGTTGGCGTCACAACACAAACGTTTGTGTCCAACGAAGTTTTTTTTTTTTGTTTTTTTTTGGTCTACATGCTTGTTTACAGCTATGAGCAGTGGAAAGCCTTACATTGGATGTAAACTAGGCCTAGTTTCAAAAGCTCAGAATCGTTACGAGGGCATTTTGTTTACAATTGATACTATTAACTCAACCGTTGTACTGGAAAAAGGTGAGTGATATTTGACCCCCTCTTAGTAGAGCAATTAGGCAACACCATTTTGTGTCAAAGAAATTGGCAGCAGTGTTTAGTGAGTGGGCCTAGTGTTTTGATTGCAGCGCCTTCAACCAAAAACCCTTTATCTTTTTAAAAAGTGAAGTGTTTTGGAACAGAGGGGCGACCAACACATAAGCCAATTCCTCCCAAACATGATATCTTTGAGTACATCACCTTCCGGGGAAGTGACATTAAAGACATCACACTGTGTGAGCCTCCGAGGTCACACCACAGCCTTCCAAATGATCCTGCAATAATACAGGTAATTATATCCATGTAGTGTCAACACTTGTTTTGTGGGCTGTATCGGATCTAGAATCAAACTTATTTTGGTCCAGTCATCAGGTGGGATCTCGTCAGGACACTACACCCCGCAAGGAGGACCATTCAGTCCCTTAAGGATGCCATCTTATAACCAGATGCCTCGCAGCGGTCTGCTTGACCAACAGTATGCTGCGGTGCATGGCTATGGTAATAAAAAAACAAGAGGGCACATTGGATATGAAACGCATTTCTATTGTAACTCGGATCTCGGCTATGAACACCCCTAAACTGGACCCTATCGGTGCGCAGGGCCGGTTCTTCCGGGCCAGCTCTTCAGAAGGCCTCCCATGGTGGAAAAAGCTGTCCAGACGGTACGCATGGAGATGCCAATGCAAAGGAGAGAATTGAATGCTTGTGACCAGGGCTGGGAAGGCTGGAGGCCCCAGGGAGCTAGATCAATGACTAGACCCACAAGTAAGTGGGCGACAAAACGAACCATGATGCAAAGTAAAATGCAAGCAAAAAATGTACTGAAATGCATTTTCTTTTTCTTTTTCTTTTTTAAGGGCTTGAATGGTCATTAGTGTTAGAAGTCTTTGACTTTATTGCATATACTGTAGCCAAGTGCAACTCGTTCAAGCTGTTTTATTGCTAATAGGAAGGCACCCAGCCCCTGTGTCCAGGACCCAAGAACAAACTTATCGAGGACAAAGTGGATATTATGAAACTGGACCTCCACCAAGGAGAGCGCAAGGTGAATAGTAAAATGATTAAAGTGCTCATTCCCACTTTTCTTCTGAAGAATTGTGTGTTTACTTGCTTTTTATTTTCTCCAGATAACACGCTCTTTCAAGTAGTTTAAAAAAAAAAAAAAAAGTATATGGCATGACTTTTGTCAGTAGAAAGTGATTCACATCTTCTAATGGAAGTTGTGAAGTCCATATCCACCAAGCTTTGTGTCATAGGGCAGCAGTAGCTCGCTGCATTTCTACACTGCATAGCTCACTGGTGCGGGTGGACAGAGCGGGTCGTCCACTAACCGTAGGGTCGGCGGTTCGATCTCCCTCCTCCAACTGTCCACATGTCGAACCCCACAAATGTACTGATTGGAAGTCGCTTTGGACAAAAGCGTCTGCTAAATGCCCCTTTTTATATTTCAGGCAGACGCAAGAACCATGGCAGAGGCTGGGAGATGGCAGAATATGTTGCATCTAGCACACTGAAGTTTGAAACCGACTTTGATTTTGATTCCTCCAATGCTCAATTCATTAAGATGGTGCTGGAACGAGAAATGCAGGACTGGTTGAAAAGAAAAGGTCTGTGGAAATGCAGGAAATGCATGCAAAGTATTTTGAAAAGAATCGTAACGGAATGCAGGGAACTCTTAATGCAGTTGCCCACTACCAGTTGTATCCATGTTTTAATCTCGCGTGTTAATCTGACGTTTCTCCTTGAAGGGGAGGAAAAGCCTGAGCAGGATTCCCAAGCCGATAGACATATGGAGGATCCCATTGGCCCAAAGTGCTACTACGACAAGGAGAAGTCGTTCTTTGACAAGCTGTCGACGGATAACGTCTTCAGGTAAACGCGGCGGCCCGCTCGTTTTCCGAGCGGCCAACATAATCACCGGCCTGTTTTCCACGGGCCTGAGGGCCTGAGGGTCTCTTCACTTCGGACGCCGCCCTGTGATTTTTGTATTTGATCAACCCGAAACGATTCAGGCAATCCTGGGCAGAGGAACGCAGGAGGAACATGGAGACCTTCGGAGTGCCGGGTCTGTTCCCGCGGGGCCGTGGATACCGCGGGCAGAGGCCACTGATGTTTCACTATCGGAGAGCCGGGAACAAACTGTCGTAGACTTCGGTATGTCGCGCTCTGCTAAAACGCCCCCCCCCCCCGGCACGTCTGATGCGTCAGGTTGATGATTTATTATCCCCATGTTGCCCTTCGCGTTGCCTAACGTTAATTGATCTGGTCCTCAGGTTTCATTCAGGCAATGTCTGAGACGTCCTCCGGCGGTTCCAGTGAATCATTTGATGTGATTTAAAGTGTTAATGATAAGCATGATGTTAACCTTGTCAGCACTTATTATCAAATCGTTCTTTGTAAATATTGATATATAAAATCACATACCTATTCAAGTAATATTTGGTGTCTTTTTTTTGTTTACGGAGTTCTCCCAGCTCCTACGTTGAAATATGAATAAACATGAGATTTCTAAATAATGGGCTGCATGAAATAACTCGTCGTATTTTGTTTACTACCGTTCTTGGAAATGGAGGTACTAATGTAGTGAAATAAAGGACTGGGCTCAAGGTGGTAGAATATTGGATTATAGTAACGTTTTTATTTCCCTCGTAAAATATTTTCCTTCCTTCCTTCACTTCCTAGTTTTTTACACCCAATTTTTTTCTTTGAAGGCAATGTGGATGTAATGAGTCCCTTCAGCCCGAGTCTAGATGAAGGGTTCCTGGAATGCAGTGTAATCCTCTGGATATACATATGTTGCCAGGCCCAAACTGTACCATACTGCAGCAACAGCAGTCAGTCGTTCGTCTGTTCTTGTCTCTCCTCCTTGTCCCTCCATATGTTGTTTTCTCAAACAGTCTCTTCAAATTCTCTCTTTACTAACTGCCACGATGCCATGGCTATGATGGTCCACCCTTTCCATGGGCAAGAATCTACTCTGTCTTTTTGAAAACCACAGCAAGTTTCTGTGAGTGTTTGTTCCCTTTGTAAGATATTTACACATGAACCTCTGCTTTCCTTCCCAGTATAAATAATAACAGTCAGACACCCCACATTACCCCTCAGCCCAGAGTCAGCGCTACCAGGACCAGTAGGCCTTGGCCATGATGGGACTTAGCACTCAGGGAAACGGCATGAGGCCAATGGGATCATATCGCCCTCCGGGTGGGAGGGGGTGGGCATTGTATCTTCATACTGCTGCTTAGGGTTGCCAGCTCGAAATCATCCAGTTACATTTTCCCCGAGTTGTCATACTTATTGATTTGACAAATTCCTCATAGTCTAAGTAATTGAATCATAAGAGATCAATCCCTGCCTGTTTATGTTCAGGTTTATGAATGCTTTGATTGAGGTCAGCATTTGTGTTTCTTCTGAATCAAAGCTGGACATTGATGTGCCCAGTGCTCGAGTGAGAACAATCTCACTCAGTAATAGAGAATCATTTGTATTTATTTTTAATTTTTTGTAAAATTCATTTGAAATGGATAAAGAGGTAAATGGACCAAAAAGATTTTATATGTCCAAAAAAAACGTGTATAGGTGAAAAGATGCATTCCTTGGAAGGGTTTTAGTGGCTTCAATTTGTACTGATTTTTGAGATGGTTGGGGATATTGCCACTGTAACTTAGAGCTGCCACATTTTGTTCCTATCTGGGCGAATCCATTTCTCCCTTGCTGTGTCAGCATAGACTTAATAAAAACTTACTGAAATAATTGGTAAAGGCACACACCTCATTGATTCCTGATAAGGAATTATTTGTTGTATGTCCTGGCACTTTAGTCTTTGTAATTTGGCACTTTGATCGCTCTTTGTAATTTGGCACATAGTCAGAGATGTTGTACACTAGCAATGGTTAATCTAGCACTTGAAATGCTTGAAACTTGTTCTGGTAACTTTCGCTTTGGATAAAAGCATCTGCTAAATGCCCTAAATGTAAATGTAAAGGATAGTAGATTCTACATTGTTTACCTTGACACTAATGCCAGCTTTTTCTTAAATAATACCAGGTTATTGTATTCTATTCAAGGGTTGAACACGTGATTAATCTTTGGGTTTATTATTTGGAATAGATAGTTTAGGTTTAGGGATAAACCAAACAATATTTTAATAGACCCACAGCAGCTGCTGCAAAGTTTTTCTTCTTTGGAAATACAATACATATACAATCATCAAATATGTTTCTGCAATATTGTTTTGTGTATAGAAATGAGAAATTGATGGCAAATGAGAAGTGAAGTAAATGGGGAATCTGGAGTTTTTGCACACCGTAAACACCAAACCAAGAACAGATGTTCCCCCAATAACCATCCATCTGTCCAGTGTGAGAATTAGAACCTGACTTAGCCATCATTGGCCTCTTTTACCTTGATGTTATCGCTTTTTCATAGAAACACATTGATCATTGATCACTGGCAAAACAATTGAGCTAGGTGCTCAGCTGAACTCCCCCCTGTACAACACCTGAATTATGTTTGCTTTTAATAACATCACTTGCCAATGGCAGCTCGCCAACAGAACAAATGTGACACTCAAGGTGGACCATTACAAATATTAGTTCTACTAGATATTTGAAGTTTCATAGTGCCAAATAGGAGGTGCATAGCTCACACGCTAGCAGCAATACAATCGGCTAAGTGGTTCGCGGTCCTGATTAATGATCGCTGTGTGCCCCGATTGTCGGGTCAGCACAGCAGCGCACAGAAGAAGACTGTTCTGCGGAGAGCAGTATGGACACTCAGAGCCCCAACGAGTCCATAACCCAGCAGTGTCTGTCTGTCTGGATGTCAGTCAGTCAAACTATTTATAGCTGTCTTATTGTGACATGGGTGGTGCTATCTATGTTATATATAAAAAAAAAAAAAAACTTTAATCAATCAATGTTGCTGGCCAATCTGTCATCCATTCTATGTTATATTACCTAAAATCAAAGTCAAATCGGTTGTTTCCATATCTATGCTAGTTTAATAAACACACTAATTGTCAAAGCTTTAACAATATGCCTCTACTAACAATCAAATAATTCTCAGCAGTAAACGGTTTAAGCCTATATGTTTACTATTGTTTAGAAATTAAACAGTAGGCTAATTAAATAAACGTTGTTGATTAATTGCTTTTTAGCTGTAAGAAGATATTTTATGTTTAAGAACAAACCTTATCTCTAGACAACATTTCTGTATCACGAACATATATAATATTTCACTTATGCGTGCTTAACAAACACTTTGTTATGTATTTAACTTTCTCTGCTACTTACTATATTCAACGAAAATAGATACGACCCTTCTGAGTTTCCGTAGTCGTGTGGTGGCTTGGAAACAGCCCATCTGTATGTAACGTTGTTGCTTTTCTGGAGATATAGCTTGTCGAAATAGATTAAATTACGCATACGTTTATTTTATTATCAAGTCAAAATAAAAGTATTCGCTTTGGTGACTTTGGAAATGATTGCAAGTGGTACTGTTATTGTGGATTTCAGTTGTACGTGTCCTAGATAGGTCACATTGCTATTTAGCTAGCGTTGCTAAATGAGACTATGTTAAAAACATTGTCGAGAAGCAAGTGCTACACATGGCTTCCTCAAACACTGCTAAAAGGACGAAATGGTGAACAAGAAAGCGGAAGGACCGTGTTGACATTTGTTAACAATAGTTTTCCAAAATCAGCGGTACAGAGGAAAGCTATAGAGATCAGAAACCTCAGCACTACAGTTTCATTGTGTGCCAAAACCCGAGAGGTGCAGACGAAGAAACCTCTCTCTGAGAAGAAACAGGTATGCTGACACATGTATGCAATATCTAATATGATTAAAAAAAAAAAAAAACCTTTTTATATGGGTAACCCTCCGACCTTCCACTATGACGCGTTTCCCCAGACCCGTTACTTTGTTGACTACCGCAATGTGAAGCTGGTGGCTGGGTCAGGTGGAAGAGGGGTCTGCTCCTTCCACAGTGAACCCCGAAAGGAATGGGGCGGACCTGATGGAGGGAATGGAGGTGATGGGGGAAACATCATTATCAAAGGTGAATTATAGACCCAGTATTTTGTTTTAAAAACATGTCTAAATTATGAATTCAACTTTGTACTTCATTTTTCATGTTGAGCAAATATGCTTTGTATTTCCAAATGTGCCAAAACAAAATGTGTCTGCTTTCAGTTGACCGCCTTATCAAGTCATTGGCACAGACAGTACCTGTGTATAAGGGAGAAGATGGCCAATCAGGTGGCAGTAAGAACTGTTATGGTCGCAATGGCAGGATAACCTACATTTCGGTGGGTGTGTATTTGTTTCTATAAAGTATATAGTCAACACACGCTT
>OMKQ01093998.1:0-14280 GCA_900302335.1 Phycis phycis
ACTTTATTCCGGGGTTAAATGACAGCTGGCGGATGTAAATGGTTAATGTGACTGATAAAGAATGTGTGTGTGTGTGTGTGTGTGTGTGTGTGTGTGTGTGTGTGTGGGTGTGTATTTGGGCATGTGTGCACGTTTGTTTATGATCTTTGTGTATTTGTGTGTGGATATTATATTAAGCTTGTAGTTGTGTGTCTGTCTGTCAACGTGTCAAGGAATCACACCCACTTTGTGTCTATAAATATCAATATAAATATAATTAGTGTGTATATATGTGTGTGTGTGTGTGTGTGTGTGCGTGTGTGTGTGTGTGTGGAGCTAAGTGGAGGTCATCTGCTAAAAGCCATAATTATAATGCGACAAAATAACGTCTGTTCACTCACTGTGGGCTGTGCCCTGTCTTTACAAACCAACCTCTCACACACACACACACACACACTCACACATACACACACACACACACACACACACACACACACACACACACACATACACATATATACATGTCCAAGTTTAGTGTGTTTAACTGGGATAGTGGTATGATTTTGTGAGCGCAGAGGTAAAGACTGGTACCCAGCATAACTCGATTGATTCTTTGCTCAGTATTGCAGGGAAGGCAAAACATATTGGACCACAAGTGACTCAACCTAAGACTCAACTGTTTTCTTGTGGAGGAGCAGCCACTCACAGTTTCCGGGGCATAACCCCAGACAAAGCAAACAGACAGGCAAACTGTGAAACAGCAATGCCCGAAGCTGATTGGCTGATGGATGGGTCATTCAGGCGCATGATCACCTGCCTTAGGAGGGGACAGGCTGATGTGGAACGGTCTGTTGAAATCCGCTATTGCAACAGGTTATTTTGTGTAAAAGAAGATTAAACGACTGCACTTAAAGCGTTAGTGAGTGTCTCAGTCGGCTGCTGCTGCCATACTTCCGACAGGAAGTAAAAGAAAAAAAGTAGAAGATTAGTTTTAGGTCTATCCAATTGCGTCCAGAGGCATTTAGGTCTGCAGTTGTTGATTACACCCTTGGAAATTGAAAATGAACTGCGAGGCTCCGGACTATTATGCATTGGCGAATTGGACAGGCTAGTGTGGAAGGTTTGCATGGGGAGCAGAAACATGTGATATTATGTGCATCGTGTGTGAAAACATACACTACTCACGTTTCCTCAATTTCATTAGTTCAGGGTCATGTGACCTGTCTCATTTCCACAGTTACCTTAAGACAGAAGCTTTGTTCGCTTAGCTGTGGTGAAAGCCTAGACTGGGATAATAAATGGTCATGACAATGATATTATGAATTGTGTGTGGAAAAAAAATATTTAATTTCTAATCACGCTATGGTAGACATTGCCTCCCCTGACCGCGTGTCATCGCCATAAGTAGAAGTCAACTGATTGCTCCATTTTTATTTGTAGCTCTTAGTGTCATCACACACTGCATTGCAAGATCAAGGTCAAAAAACAGATCATTGTTCTGTTCAAATCACAGCTGATCTTTCGCGTCATCCGTCCAGGCGTTCACCGTTCTCAAATCTTCACGAGATATGGATTGGTGAAGTAAACGGCACACAAACGAACAAACACACACTATCTTGTTGTTGTTGTTGTTCAATTGTTCAAATCATTCAATGTAGCCTGAAATTGGCCGTGGTTACCATGATTACACAACACTGACCGTGGTTGCAAAAATATATGGTTACAGTTCGAAAATATAGTAATATAGCCATAGCCCATACCACCCACAGACAAACATATACGTTGCTGTAACTCAAGTAACCAGAGCTAGCATGGAGATAATATTGGCCTGTGATTGTTATTTGTCACGGAGAGAACTCCTGGACAGAGAGAGAGAGAATGGAGAGACCACCGAGCTGTGTGTGTTGTGTGTAGAGCCATGGTAAGAGAGCGAAGGAGAAGAGGTCCCACCGCAGTACAGTACAGTAGGGTGACATTTGAGATGGATGCCAACTGTCGGTTCTTTCCGTAGGCCCACCTGTCTTTAAACGTACCGTGTTGGCGAGCTGCTGGGGACAGCTTGAATGGTGCTGGAACCACACGCCATGGGGACGTAAACTCATCACGCACTAAACGCACTTCCACCAAATCCACGTTTGTGGTTTTACCATTTGAAGCGTTTCAGTTAAAAATGTATCTGATTAATCACATGATAATGCTGTGAATAATTGCGATCACGGAATCTAAATTTGCTGGGAAAAGTCCCCAAATGAAGATATTTCAATTCAAAAGACATTCAATGATTGTGGCAGATGAGTCAAGCATTGAAAATCATTGAATACCCATAAACTATACCTCTTATTATCACTACTTATTATGCACTACTTTATTATTCTCCATGGGAGAATGGGTGGATCAGCCATCATTCTCACATTCATCAAGCAGTGAAACAGCGAGGCTTTCCGCCCAGACACTCTGCAGCAGACACGCTGCAGGACGCCAGGCTTGTGCACTCAAATTGCATTTGTGCAGTAAAATCAAACACAACTTCTCAAATATCAAAGAAAAATAAGAATTTGAGAGAGAATACAACTTGAAGACACTTTCCAAGAAAGGAAAAGTAAACCTCAAATGTAAAACTTTTGCAAACTTTTGCATAGCAAATAAATTATTATTGGTCAATCCTGTTCACTTGGTCTTTTACGTTTTTGATAATATGTCCATTTGTTTACGGTCCCTTCTGTTTCTTTCTCAACTGTCAGACTGTTTCCCTGACTGTTATACTGCATATGCTGCTAGCTCTCTGGATTGCGCTGCCTGATTTTTTTTTTTGCTGTTCTGACACAAAACTTTCGCTCTCTCACGCCACACCTCCTATTTTTCACGCAAATGTCATGCTATTTCGCTTTAACGCAAACCTTGAAATAATATAACCTCGTAGATAACAGCTATATAACAGCTATATAACAGCGTATATAACAAGCCCAAGCCTCACTTAAAAACGTGCGGAGCGGTTAGATTTTCTTTTTTTAATGCAAAAAAAAAAAAGCTGAATATTTTTGCTTTTAAATGTGAGCAGTGAGCTCCTCCCGCAGTGACATCGTAGAGGCGACGGCACGCTAAAGCACTGTGAGTTTTAAGCCATCCTAGTTTTCCGATCGGTCCACAGTAATTTTGGAAGTAAGGTTAATAGCGCGGCCAACTGCCTTTTATCGTCAGATATGGCAAGTTGACAGGGGCGTAAGTAGGTCACTAAGGGCCCTGGTGCAATAATTGTTATGGACCCAACCACTACCCAATAAAAAGGTATAACAAAATAAATGTAATTTAATTAAACAAATACATTAAATGAGGGCTTTCCCATAAAAAAAACAATTTGATTCATGTTCAACAGATAAATAGTACATCTATATAATTGATGTGTAATATCTTTGAAAAATAGGATGAATCAAGTATGAATGTAATGAATCCATACTTGAAACAATAGAAAAAATTATCAGTTTTTAAGGCATGTGGCTTTCTGTTAGGGGTTCTGGGATACAAATTCTAAACCTATGGGCATGTTTTGAACATACATCACACACATGACTGATGAAAAGTAGGTTGGTCAGATATTGCCAACTAGAAAGCAAGCACTGCCTCAATGAGGGGGGGGGGGTTGAGCTGTCCTTACCTTTATAGCTACAAAGAGCGCATTCTTCAACACATGTTTTGGAGGCGTCGTTTTTTAGTTTGTTTCCCTGTTCCATAACAAAAAGTAGGCTCTCTTTTGGAGAAAGTTGGTATCTAAAACTAGACTGTTGTGAGCTCATTGCACAGTGCAATTTTATCAAAAGCAATCTACATACACCTACTGCAGTACAAGAAAAAATTGGCTCGTAGCGCCAACTGCTTTCAAGATTGATGATCGAGACATATAACAGATAGTGACAATTACAGGTCTTTGAATGTATTTTACAACTATGAAAGCAGCAATAGGACTGTGTGTTGAGAGATGTAAATAGGCTATTGCCTCTGCCTTGTCCTACAGTATGAACAGTTACCATGACCTATGACAAAGATACCGATTGTGATTGGTTGAACTGATTTATTCACAGGCTAAAGGTGTCAGATATCAACCTTGGTGTGATTAAAAGAAATGCTGGTTTTTCGCAAAACGGATATCACGGCAAATGTGCACAGTCCATGATTTGTAATTGTTTTATTAACATGGGAAGAACTCACAACATACAATCACGTTCTACGTAAAAGGACCCTTTTTAAGCTATAACCTATAGTTTTACATTTACAGACTAGATAATTAAATACAAAATCTACAAAGGAACCTCATCACTTGACACGGCTACTCGATGCGGTCAAAGACAATGACATCATCTTGGAAGTAGCTGCTGGCACCTTACACAATGCAGGCCACTGTAGCTGCAAAGGGAGTGGTGTGGTGGGGGAGTCAGTTGGTTCAATCAGCCGCACCACTAGTTGCTACAAAGTCTTACACACTGCACCTTTAACGCTGACAACCCTAATCTGTATATTGGGTTTTGTATTTGGTTGTATGCAGAATGGTGATTAGGGAAATCATAGGTGACTGCATGTTGAAAACAGTTATGACTTGTTCAGATGCAAGCATGTCTGCACAGCACCGAAGGAAAGACATGGTCGTCATGCCAAAAATCATAATTTTTTTCAATACGAATAATATTAACAGTAATAGTTGTTATTATGATAATAACTATAATAAAAGCTATCACTTAGTTATTATAAAGGTAGAAGCGCTTTACAGTTACAAGTTACACAGTGCAGGTGTGCGTTTAATTTCTTACTATTGTGTTAACATGTCTGAATGGAAATGGGCTGCATCATAACGCACCCACAAAGACACAAATGTGCATGCATACACGCACGCACACACCCAAAGATCCTGCACACATTTTAAGATTTAAGTGATGACTTTGGTGATGAAGACTGTAGGTATGTGCAGGTGTCATAAATAACTGTATGAAGGGCGAGTGGTTGTCTGTGGCCCATATGGTCTCCAGCACAAGCTGGCATCACCACCTCCATCCTTTAGTAAGCCTGGTTCTTCCCTTTGACCTCTGGGAAGGGTCACAAGGCGGCCAGCAGTCCGTCTGAAAGAGAGAGAGAGAGAGAGAGAGAGAGAGAGAGAGATCTACACGTTTGTTTTAACAGCACCTGAGTGGATGTAAACCTGAGATGCCCAAAGAGACAGGGGTGTCTTTCTCCCTGTCTGTCACATGTGTGTATGGACATGGACAAGCTATCCAATGTGTGTGTTCTCCTTACAACCAGTAGATACATGCCAGTGTGTGTCATATAATTAATGGTGTATGCCTGGTATTAAATAACCGCAAATTTGCTTTTAATTTCCTTTTCCATTTCAAGGTGAGTGGATATGGTCAATCAGACATTCTTATCTTTTGGCGAAAATATTGTAGCAAGTTATGACTTTTGGATTATAGGGATTTTACATAATTGTGTAACTCTGTAAAAAGCCACAGCCTCTTCCATTATTCAAATAGATCCCCTTTCAGTTTCATTCTGATGAATGAATCCTAATGTTTGTTGTAATCCTAATGTAATGGTGAAACACTGGAGTGTTAGCTGTTAGCTGGGATTGTTGGTTTGATTTCGAATCAGGAGCTGTACCCTACACCCAAATCACATGTTAATATCCAACATTTGTGGAAAATACTGGACAAAGTATTTATGTTACTTATCCATAAGTCTATCCTGCTATCTGTGCATATCACTGGATCCTGGTTTCTGTACTCTATTCCCATGCCATACATAACACATCAAACACACTGTGTTAGTCCACTCTGCATTGCCTTACATTAATAAGGGCAGTGTTGCAGCTCCACTTCTATCATCAACAACCTTCATATCCACTGTTGGAGGCGCTTGCCAAGCCATAGCAAGCAGGGCCCTCACATATGAAAAGATACATTTCATTGCTGCTTATATATTTTCTAATAAACCCAGAGGTTGCGACTTAATACCTTGGGAAAGGGTAGTAGAGGTGTCATAATTATCTGTTTGACATTATGCCTCACATACTCCCTACTCGCCCTACTCCCCCCATGGCTACATGGAGGATAGGATTATAATCCTGACTCTGAAACTGTTTGTCTGATTCTAAAGTACTACTGTTGGTCCCACATTATGCTTCAATTTGCCTCATCTTGTCTCATCAGAGGAGCTTGCAACTGTCCAAACTGGACATGAAGGCAGTCCGTCTGGCCTAGATATGGCTCGCGTACCATGAGAGATCCCGGATCGGCTTTCCGTCTCCGAGATCTTGTTAAGTTGGTCATAACTGATTGGGTCAAGAAGTTGGAAGGCTAGGCTAGGCTAGGCTCGGCTAGGACATGCTGCTCTCAGATATGCTTGGCCAGATCAGGCCAGGCAGGTGTCTATAGTTGAAGGATCCATTTATTTATACAGTGTCAGTTACCAATCTTTTTGGAAGAGAGCAATGCAGAAGGGAAGGTATAGCAAGCTGACAGGAAGGGTAGCAGGGCACTGGACGGTGGGTGAAGGTGGGACTAGGGAAGGGGTGAGAGGAAAGGAGTAAGGGGGTAAGGAATGGGAGGAGGTAACTTGAGAGTGAGCTGGCATTCCTCTCAGGGCAGCTACATCTGTGAACACAATTATCTGCTTCACATAATCTCATCATTTCAAACGGTTTGTGACACACAGAGAAGGGCTCAGGTTCGCATGTAGAGTCATTTGGCATAGAAAGCATTAAAGTATTGAATACAGGTTCTTCAACCTTTTGTCTTTCATCTTTGTTTACCTCCGTGATAGAATAGGGGATTTGATTGATTTGCATGAACAGCATTTTTATTTATCTTTTTGCATGTGATTAGGGTCTTCCATTGTTGCTGCGCATGACAATTTGTCTTAATGTGCATGTTGCATGTTGTTTACATGCGCTGTATATATGAAATGATATATGAGTAAGGGGTGTGTGCTGTAGTGTGCGTTTGTGTGTGTGTGTGTCCTCTACGGAGGACAAACAATAGCAATGAATGTAACCTAGTATTCGAGTAGCCCCCCTGCCCCCCCTCCACGATTATGTCCGACTGTATACGCTGCCTAGTTCTACACAGATCTCTCACGAGGACTGGGTATACATACACTCCACCAGCGATGGTAAACTCATCCAGCCACATACTCCTCAGTCTCATTCTAGAGAAGCTTGTCAAGTGATATCGCTGACCCAGCCTACACTCTACCTCGATGCCGTCTCCTTTCTCACTCACACCCTCACGCTATGTCACATCAATGACATCTGCCATTGACAATCACGTAGTACGGCCAATAGCTCATCACTTTCTCAAAATGTTTAAAGAGTAGGAACACGCTGTGGATGTTTTTTGAGTTTGATGCCACCTATTGGTTGGACGGGAGAGTGGAGAATATCAGACCTCTAAACTGACTGAAAACACAATTTTCTCAGGTCACTCTGGGTATCATAATCGGTCCTACAAAACCAGGACTTGTTTACCAAATTGTCAAGTTCCTCTAAATTGCGCAGCAGACTCATTCAGACTGATCTTTGTGGGCCTGTGGTTTGGTAACTGTATTGCATAAATACAATCTTATTTGTCAAACCATCGTACTGCATTTTTATGTGCAGCAATTATTTCCTTGACTGTTTGGACGCCTTATGTTGTATGTACGTACGTTAACAATTCCTTCTTGTAGAGTTAGCTCCGGCTTACGCTTTCTGAAGGTCTTTGGCAGTGTAAGGGATTTGTCTTGTCTTGCTCTCTCTCTGGCAGTGCTAAGTATTGCCAGCCAGTTATGGTTCTCTTCATACTTCCTCTGATTCTGTTCATACATGCAGGGGTGTCTTTCTCCCTGTCTGTCACATGTGTGTATGGACATGGACAAACAATCCAATGTGTGTGTTCTCTTTACAACCAGTAAACCCATGCCAGTGTGTGTCACATCATTCATGGGGTATGCCTGGTATTAAAAAGCAGCAACTTTTTTTTCCATTCTGCATGCATTCAAGGTGAGTGGATATGGTCAATCAGACATTCTCATTAGTGAGTTAGTGGAAAATATTGCAGCAAGTTATGTCTTTTGGATGACAGAGATTTTAGAAGTAATGCCAGTCAGGTAATGTTCTGTTCATCAGCCTTGGATGTCGCAGTCGTCACTGTGCCCACACACATTTGTTGTTCCAGCTCTTTTACATGGTTGGTCGAGAATGACCTGCCTGACTTCTCAGGAAACTTTATGTAAGCTAGTCACATTTTGGCAAACACACATACCCCACCTTTAACATAGCATGGCGTACTGCACTCTTAGAGTAGATTCATGTTTTTCTTTAGTTTGACATTAGTCATTAAGCAGATGTTTGTACTCAAAGCCACTATTAATTCGGCTGAGAGAAACCAAAGCATCCACTCTACTTTCACACTAAACTTTAAGCTTTTGTGTATTTCTTTGTACACGTCCTCACAGGTGTGGCGGTGTTGCTCTCCCCAGACATCCCGGTCCAGCTGGGCCTGGAGAGCAAGCAGCAGTTTTGCCTCCAGTCCCTGCCCGGCATGGCGCGTCTTCCCCTGCAGTACAGCGTGTGCGTCGCCCGCCATGTCAAGGCCGTCCACCAGGAGGCGGTGTCACAGCTTTCACGGCCCAGCAGGGAGCTGCCGAACCTGAGTGCCCTCTGGTTGGTCTCCTGCCTCACAGCGAAGGACATGACATTTAGCTTGCTTTAACACATGGACGTAACACATGGAAGTGTGTAATGATGTCCAGGCAGCAGATCCCCAATCTGATTGGGCACCTTTACCGACCTCATGTCCATGTACATTATGTGCAATATGGACACATTTCTTTATTTTATTAAATTACATGCATACACTCATGGTAGATATGTAAAATTTTTCTTGAATTTTTTTGTAAACGTAATGCGAATGCCTTCAGATTATAATGCCTTATGTTACTTTTCTTTTTCTGTTTCTGTCGTATTTGTTACTTTGACTGATTCTATCATCTTCCTTCTACAATCCTGAGCTGGCTGTAACGTGTAATGCCGCAATGTTCCGTCCAAGATTAATAAAGATATCTGATTTGTTCTCTTCTGTTTTTATGTGGGGTTTGTTTAGGTTACCTTTCTGGAATTTTCTAGCCAGTGTGGACTCGGGTGTGAAGGTGGAGAAGGAACTGAGAACCTTCTCCAACCGCCTGAGGAGACACCATCTGAGTGAGGGGGTCATCAGCCTCAACGAACATTCCACCACCCTCCTCGCGGACATGGTAGGTTCATAAAGAGCCTCTGCCATTTGTGTTTGAGATCCAGATTGGATGATTTCAAGGTGAGGATGTTGGATTCTTTGCGGCTTCCTCAAAGGATATTGCTACAGTTTTGATGATGAGCTTTGTCTGTGTTCTTGTGTGCCAAAGAAAGTATGGCTGAATAATGAATGAGTTTGATGCTGTTTTATTTTCATTTCCAATTGACACACATGGTATATTGAACACTACCTGTTTACGCTTTTGTAACTAACCACATCTATCTTATCTATCTATCTATCTATCTATCTATCTATCTATCTATCTATCTATCTATCTATCTATCTATCTATCTATCTATCTATCTGTCTATCTGTCTCTCTGTCTCTCTGTCTGTCTGTAGTCCTCATGTATAAAGACGGTGTGTTTCTTGGACATTGTCCTAGCTGAACTGTGGCGTCAGGGCTGGCTGGTTGGGTGGGGGATTAGGCTGCTGGTTAGAGAGGGAGATGAAAGCTGTGTTCTTGTGGACGTCTACACCAGGGGAGCAGTGGGAGAGGGAAGGATTACAGGTTCACCGGAATGTTACCAAGTAGAACAACAAGTTGTTCACTCTGAGAACGCATGCATGTTGGTTGCAGGATGAACCATGCACTGTGTTCTGTGTGCTGGGTTCAATACAACGTACTCATTTCTTGAAACAGTGTTAACATTCTTAAAGTTCGAGTTGCATTTGTCAAAATAGCTTATGAAGTACATCACAACACACATTGCACACCTGAAACATGCTTCAAAATAAAGTCATTAGTAGTCACATGTTAATGCCCTCAAAATGAAAAGTTCCTTTGGCATTGTTTCAACAACAGTGGTCAAAAGTTTATGTTTTTGCAATTAGTTTAAAAGAATGACAAATTCAAATCAGTTGTGAACAAAAGTTCAGTGGTTTGGAGGTTCACACATGTTGGTTTGAAGATATTCATGATCATTTGAGAATTGTGCAAAAGCGATTGAGCATTGATCTGTAATGCAATACATTTACACTCCTTTCAATTCCTTTGCAATTACAGTATATTCTTGAAATCATCATTGATGCATGTGACTCACAGGATTGCTCTCTGTGATTATACAGCATGAGTCAATCAGTCCTCTCACTAAAGTATAATGTTGAGTAGACATTAACAACAGAAAGTTGAATCTAACTTTAGTACTTTAGCATCTAACCAAATCCTTCATGAATATAATGTTACGTATAATATTGTTGTGCTGTGAATGAATATTGCACAGGTGAAAGGTGTTATATACTCTGTATGAAGATGTTACGTTCACACGCTCAGTACGGGCCTGAAGAGTTTCTCAGAGTTCACCTCTCATTTTCCCATGACCTCCTCACGAGGTGCCCTGCAGCTAAGTAGCATAAAGGAAAAACAAATGAAAAGACAAAGTCCCGGTGAAAAAGAATCTGTTTTCTTGAAGCACCGCTGCGCGTGGAAGCTGTTGAATTGACGAGTAACTTCAGCTCCACTTCAGTCCCATAAGCGTCGCGGTCGTGCTGTTCTGCGTGGAATGTGAATGGCGGTCGGAGCAGCGGGGGCGCTCAGCATCACAGAAGTGTGCGTGGCATCAATGCTGCTGGTCGATTGCTTATTTTTAGTTTTACGAGAGTTCTTTATTGATCCATCACACAGCACTCTGCCAGTGTTCAGTCACAGTGTGGAAAGACCGGGGAGAATTACTGCTCTCGCGTTTAGACATCGCATTACGCAAAGTTAAGCCTGAATGTGTGTGTGTGTGTTTTTGTCAAAATGTTGAAATTGCACAATGTGTTTATTCTCAGTAGACTGAGTGGTCCGACCCCCCAGCTTCCATAGTTTAACCTTTGAGTTCCTAAGAAGTTATGTAAGAAGAAATCTCCTATTTGCAACCTGACCTTTCATTGAATGCTTGCTAAGCTGTCTGGAATGGTCCTGACAGAAGCTGCTCTGTGACTTGTTCATCCCCTCCCTGCAAGTGGATATTCAACTTATGGTTTTCATAATTCTGGTCAAAATATCAATTGGCAAGGAAGAAGGACATATCAATAGATAATGATCAGTCTAACTAATGGGTAAATAACCTAAAGCCAGAACAGTGAAACTTGGTGTGTTGTTCTCGCTGACAACATTGCAGCTTTGCACCCAGATCAAAGTGCCACCTTGGGCTTCAGACGGTGCAGTCTGCAGGGTTCTCAGCCGAGCTTCCTCACCTTTCCCCCATGATGCACAGTGGTCAACACTGCAACTACACATTGTTGTCTCACTATCATCATTATGTCATTTCTCCAAACGAATAGCACACAAGTGACTCCATTGGCAGAATCACTGTGTTTGACAGAAGATGTTTGGGCCTTAACCCACCAACAAGACACACAAACACAACATGTTGACACATGTATCCTCTCTCTCTCAGGACCACGATTACCTCACCAGCAGGAAGAGAGGGCTGTCCAAGAGACAGGCCAGGGACCTGGGGCTGGTCAAGCTTCTGAACATTTCCATCACCCTCACCCCCTTCCTTAGCGTCCACACAGCCCAGTTCCACACCTCGCTGGCCGGAGGGGCCGGAGCAGAGCCCTACTGGCTGAGCCTGCCCTCTGGCCCCCAGGGACAGCTGGTGAGAAGATCTCTCTGTCTGTTTGTCTATCTATCTGTCCCTTTGTCTGTCTGCCTGTCTGTCTATCGATCTATATGTCTATCTATTCTATCTGTCTGTCTATATCTATCTATATGTCTATCTATTCTATCTGTCTGTCTGTCTGTCTGTCTGCCTTATCCTCGCCAACATTCATCTCTAACATTTGCATGTAAACTGAATTGCATAATATATGACATTGAGCAGTGAGTTATGGGAACTAATGAGCCCATATAGCTTGTGAGTGACTCTGTCGGTCTCTCTGTCCCAGATCCCAGTGTTGAGTCAATGGGGGGGACACTTCTGTGTGAAGCTCAACCTCACCAACCCAGCAGGGGTGGGCTGGTTTCTGGACAGAGTAGGGGCCCTTCAGGACTTTGTGGGCATGGAGTATGTGCTGCTGGAAGGAGCTGAGGCAAGCCTGCCAGAGGGCCAGGGCCAGGGGCCGCTGTGGCCCCTCGGAGGGGAGCAGTACATTGGTCTGCTGGCCGACGTTGCAGCTCGGATGGGAGAGTCGGCCATCATGACTGCAGGGACCCGGTGAGGCACACACGATGGAAACACACGTCTTTCTATAGACCAAGATTCTGCCATTAGCATTATGATTAAGGATTACATGGTTTCATTGTCAAAATAACATCATCATTATCTCTTTTGTTTTGTTATGAATATAACAAAACTGTCTTATCTATAGTCTGAAGTAGCATCTCTTTAAAAAAATATATTAATAATTTATGGATTTTATTTATTCAACGTCATATTCATGTTGATTGTCAAGACAACAACATCTGATGAGAAGGAGAGGATTGTTATCTGAAAACAAGGAGATCACCAACTCCAACTGCTTGATCGAAAACCGTAATGTTTTTGTTGCCACATTTGCAATGTGGAGATAATGATTCAGAAAGATATGTTGTTCAATTTCATGTCTTGCTTCCCTCACAGGTCAAGCCACAAGCCTGTGTTTGTGCGGATGCCGGCCCTGCAGTCAGACTGGGGACCTCACGGTCTGAGGGGTCTGATTCCCTCCTTGCTGCACCACACGCTCCTCGGATACAACTTCCTCCTCCCGGACGCAGTAGGTAATACTGGGTCTCCTCATTCACCTCCTACTGGTCATCACTAGCACCCCTTGCATCATTACCACCATTAGCCTTACTGCCCTCACTAACATCACTAGCTTCACTTGCCTTTCTACGTTACTAATGCCACTAGTATCACTAGCATCGCTACTATCACTAGCATTATATGACTAGCATCACTAGGACTACTACCATGACATCACTACCACAACTAGCATCACTAGCATCAAAATCAGAATCAGAATATGAAGAAATGTTTATTGCCAAGTAGGTTTGCACATGGAACTTGACTTGGTGGTAAACAATCAACACACTACCATCACATGACATATACAAGAAGAGCCAAATCGTAGTTTCAAAGTCGTTTTTGATGTTCATTGGTTAAACACTTTCCGTGCCCCTCTCAGGTGGCTCTCTGTCAGGAGAAATGGTGACGGATGAAGAGTTGTTCATTAGGTGGCTGGAGGTCGCTGCGTTCCTGCCAGTTATCAGCTTCCACACCCCGCCCTGGGTCTACGGAGAGGAGCAGGTAGGCAGCAGCTGTCTGGGGGCTGTTGGTTTGACCCGAGCTAAGAGTACGAGTGAAATTGAGGTGCCCATGTGCAAGGCACTTAAAATACATTAAGGTTACTGTCTTGGCTTGGCAAATGTCACACCCAAAACAATTGTGCGGACAGCGCTAGAAAAGGAACTAATATAAGCATTGAAAATGTGCACAAAGAGTGCACATTCTCTGAAGCCTTCAGACTGAATCAATAATATCAAATAGCATATACAACACCTCTCACTTAAGCCGTAATAATGTTGATTCTGCCATCACTCACATGCGTCTCTGTAATGAACACATTTTATATACTTTTAAAAACTACTTTTATAACACCACAATTACACATGTTTTCTGTGAGTGGGCTGAGGGCTGATGGTCTGGGTGTGTGAGTGTGGAGAGCTGCTTGTTTTCTTTAGGGCTGTGTTCTCACACTGGGAGTGGAGATGTTTCCTCCGTGGCGATGTGCCAGAAGGTGTGTTTGTGGAGAGGAGCAGGAGGGGGCACTGTTCCTAGGATTATCACAACCTCCTCCCACCTCCTTCTCCCCCTTCCTCCCACTCCTCCCCCCTCCTCAACCACCTCAACCTCCTCCTCCTCCTCCTCCTCTTCCACCCTCCTCCTCCTCCTCCTCCTCCTCCTCTTCTTGTTCTACCACGTTGCCACGAGCTTCCTTGTGCTGCCTCAGTTCCTCCTCCGGCTCCTCTCTCTCCTCTTCCTCCTCCTCCTCATCTTGCTCCTCCTCTTCCTCCTCCTCCT
>OMKQ01094005.1:0-15718 GCA_900302335.1 Phycis phycis
CACGTGTTTCTTGCCGACCCGTTGTTCTGGCTTCCCGTGTCTTTAGACTTCCATCCCCGGGAGTCAAGGGGTGTGTGTGTGTGTGTGTGTGTGTGTGTGTGTGTGTGTGTGTCAACTTCAACCCTGGTGAACCAACAAACAGCCTCCCTGCGTTGACCATACTTACCCTTATCAAACCCATCTCAACACCCAAGTCCGTGTGACGACCAACGTAGACTTAACACGGGTATCAACACCACCGCCGAGACTTCACGACGCTAACGTAGACCACCACGAATATCACGGAACGGGTTCCTCCGTGACGGTTTGAAGTCCTTACCCGTGTGGCGCCGTCCATGCAGACTCTTCACCCCCCTCCTCTGGCTGGGGTTTGGTGTTTTTTTTAGGAGGAGGAGGGAGGAGGAGGAGTCTATAACTGTGGCAGACCGAGAGTGGGGGAGACGGTCTTGAAAAGCACGCTTTTTGTTTTGGTAGCTCTTGCTAGTCTTGCCGGCAAACGGTGAAGTGTGCTGGCAGCGTCCGAGCCCTGCATCTGGCGGTCTTGTCGTCCGGTGGTCTAGTGGTCCGGTAGCGGAACGGTCGTCCTGAAGGTCCCGGCAGCGCACGAGCAGGAGGCGGTGGACTTCGGTCAATGCAGCTGTAGAAATTCGCGGGAACGTTGCCGAGCAACCACGAACCGGTAAGTACGGTTTACGGTTCGCATTCGCGTTCGCGTTCGGGCGACACGTTCCGGACACAAAAAAGACACGGCGTTACACCTGTCAAAGGAATAGTCGTTTGATTCCGCTTTTAAATGTCCTGGCGGTGTCGAAATCGTGCGCTTTATCTCGGTTGTGCAACCACAGTGACCCCTATAGGTGAGCAGTAGAAGCAGTATTCAGGAAAAGAAAGCTAATGTTTCTGGACTAGCATAGCTGTCATGTAGCAACTAGCATACAATATTGTTGTTTTAATATATGTTAGAAATGTGTTTATTGAGTGTGTTGTGGATGGAGTCTCATGAACAACAGTCGTTGTTTTCAGAACTTTTCCAGCAGATGTATACATTTTTTATATGTTAAGCCGCACAGTATGTTGTTTAAAACCAAATGTACGCAAACAAGTTGCACACAATTTGTACGTGCATAAACACTCACACATGACAACATCGGTGAATATGTAATGCAGCACTGTAAGGACTTACTTCACCATTCACCAACGTGAGTTGAGGTGATAAAAAACAATTTGTTGCTTTTAGTTCTGTTCATACATTTCAGCTAATTCCAATTCTAACCTAACCTTCTGTAATTTTTGTTAAATGTAGATTTACATTTGGATCTCCATAGTCAAAAGCCTCCATGATCATAAATCTTACAGCCCTGCAGTAGTTATCCATTGACAACATAGATCTAGAATGTGGGTGTGGCTTAATGTCTTAATGTTTACACTGTTGCAGCTGCAATGTGATGCAATGTCCCGTACTTGTTCATCAATGCATTCTGTTTTTCTATGTACATTTTTTATTGTGTTTTATAAAGTCATAATCTGAGGATTTCTGAAGTGCCAAGGTATAACAGAATAACAACATGTCCATATTGACATATTGATTATTTGGGTTCCATTGGTTCTCCTCAACGAGGACTAGTGCCCATTTTGACTTTAAAATGGAAGCCACACAGTACCTTTCTGCTGCTGTATTACTTGGCTCCACCCACTCATTATATTTCATAGTTGTAGCCATTCTGAGCTGACTGTAGGGCCTCTTAAATCTAAACATCTCTAATAAAATCCTTAGTTCACCGGTTTGCCAATTTAATGCCAAATACCAGCTGGAACCAGATTAAACCAGTGTCGTTGGCTTTATCTCAGGGATTGAGAAATAAAAGAAATATGATCTTGTGCGGTCACAGACGTCTGTCATTCAGTAGAAAGTATTTCTGATCACAAACCAGACTAAATGGTCAGAGTGCATATTGGGTCTGTCATTATAACTTTTCTAATGAGTTCACAAAACCTATTTTCATTCCATCTACAAGTCCATTCAAATCCCTGAGACATTGAGTCATGCTTTGAAAGCTTCACTTTTGCTAGAATGTTTCCCAGATAACTCATCGAGCACACACAATGTTAAAACATGCAGGTCATACTGCAAAGTCTGGTTTAAACTTTGTTTAATCAGCTTTTGTCTAGTATAAGAGTACTGTCAGAGTACTGGCGTATTCTAAAAACATTGTCGTCTGCAATGCCATTCCTGTCAGTAATCACTCATGTCATAGATCTAACCATTTATTGAATGAAATGGTAATCCAATTGAGTTTACACAATGGTTTCACTCTTTTCTGGTGCTGGCTGCTGTAGGATTAAAGCATAACATATTCAGATACAAAATACAAATATTTTTTCAAGATTCAAGTCGTTCATTACCAAATGTGCAGCACCACTTAGTCATACTGTACAATAAAATGTATTGGACGAGGCCCGTTCCAACATGGAAGGAAAATCAAAGAATAAAATAAAATTCAATAGAGTACAGTACAATAAGGGCATCACAGATTTGACAACAGACACAATCCCCCATGGGGTACATCAGTTATCTCAAGCCATTGTGTAGGTTATATTCAATACAGAGCAGAACCAAAGCAGATGGAGGCTGGGGTGGTGGTGGGTGAAATTCAGCTTGGCACACTAAACTTCACTAATTTTGTCTTTTGGGATGGAAGGTCTTAAGCACACCGCCTATTGGTGTGTGTGGGCGGTCCAACTTTTCCCCATTTTTTTTTACCCACAGAAATTGTTCTTACCTAACCCTAACCCTGGCACAACGGAACCAGTGAAACCTAGGGCCTCTGTAGGTTGCAATGCCATTAAATATGGCAGTGGCGGTACAGAAGCCATAAAGCATTCCCAAGCATAGGAAATAACCGTGTTTGCGTGCTCAACATCATTACCTCAGATCCTTTTTAGTTTTAATTTTGAAGTTTCTAAAGCATTTTGCATAATTTTTCTGAAAGCCCTGTGTGCATTTGGTAACACTGTCTGTGTGATAAACCTAGTGGCATGTACTGGACATTGATGATGTGGTTTTAAGCACCCCATATCCATCAGCTGTTTATATGTAGACCACATTACCGTTGCAGAATTTCTGACCTACAACAAAACCCCTTCTTAACAGAAGATCTCTGCTTAAACTGTAGCCTGCGCAACCATTTTCACTGCAGTTTTCCCTGCAGTCACTAAAAACACAGAAACCAAAATGAATGATTATAAATGGTTCTGAATAATGAAGCATGATGTTTGGTGGATGTTGGTGTTCATTTACTGCCAGGTAAAGTAAAACCTAGGATTTCTTTCGAAAGTCGCCACAAATCTCTACCTGTATGTTGTGATTTGCATTTCAGTGGATATCTTGAGAAAGGCGGAACATGTTGCATTGCAACATGGGATTTTGGGGTTGCCATGCTGCACTTTAACTTTATATTTACATTGTGCAAATGAATCTAAACTCATTCCTACATGTTGTTAAATCAGATTAAATGACTTGTGTCCAGGCCTGCCCCTACTTCTAGCAGTTTTTGGGTGGTGTTTTTTTTGTGAGCATGAATTGAAGTGAGATTCAACCTGGCCTGTTGACACAATCCTTAATCTATTTTATGCTGGCAGACTGTACAAAACATTAGATTGGATCGATAGATGGGACACGTTTTTGTCAATTAATCATTTAATATCGGATGACATTTTGCACAGAACTACTCCGCTTACAGATGCAACCGAATGAGACAGAGTCCGTTGCTGAGCAGGGCATTGGGGCAAGAGAACTGCCAGCTTTTTTAGGTTACATAACGTAAAGGGAGATGCTGATTGCCATGGAGCTAAGGAGGCAGCAGTCATCCACAAACAGAGGTTCTGTTTGTGGAAAGATTCTGTTCATGTCACGTGGAGCTGCGCCCGGTTGTAGTGGTGGCCATTTTGAGTTGCAGCATGCATACAAAAAAATCCACCTATGAGGGGGGGGTGGGGGATGGGCGACACGTTAAAGCTTGCTCATGGGATTTTCATAGAAATAACACGTACATTTTCTTCAGTGTGTATTTTTCAATTTTAAAGGAAGTGACCAATGTGATTCTGTGCTTCATAGTGAAAATGCTATGGTTATGATTCACAATAAAATACTAATGGTCTCTCATGGTTCACCATATCAGAGCTGAAATCCCCTAGATTTCGTTTTTTTTCCTCCAGCTGGTGTTTTGGCTTCTGCCTGGTGCAGCAAAGGTCTGGATAGTAACAGTGGATTTCTCTTTTGCCAGTTTGGCTCTTTCGATGCTTAGAGGAAGCACCCCTCTGCTGAAATGGTACAGTCCGTGCTCTGCCGTTAAACTCTAGACTGTGTGAGTGGGGGATGGGCTCGTGACTGAGTGGGGGATGGGTATCTGTGTGATCTGCCAGTCTGTGGACTGCAAAACTTGCACAACTAGTGCAAGCTTGTGTGGACACAAGACTAGTTCTTTCTCATTCCAGCATTCAAGTCTTTATATTTGGAGTGTTTGTAGACACTGTGAGCTCCAGTTGACTTTTATACATTTAGCATGATGCTTAGATCCCCTCCATTTCTGGGTACTTAGGTTATATGAAAGAACCATTTTTATATACATTCTGCTGTGGTTATTTATTACTAAGAATGCATGCTAATATGACGATTTCCTTGAGCTGCGCATGTCTGAAGAGCAACCACGTGCCTCCCTCAGATGAAAGCCTCTGGCGTCCCCCTGCCTCCCTCCCTTCCTGAGTTGTCTCTGTGCTGCGCTGGTTAGCATGTCAGAACCAGGGAAATCTTCTGCACCACTTCTGCCCACTAGCAATCTGGAAAGTTATTACTGTCTGCATGCATTGCCTTTCAGTGATTTTTTTTGTACATTGAGTGATTTACAAAAACACTTAATTTTACTTTCCTAAAAGTACAGCAATATTTGCGTATTTTGTGTACAGCATCAGTAAAATATTTTTTTTCACATAAAGGTAATATTTATGAATTATTAAATAGAACCTGGAAATTATTTAAAATTGGCGCTGAAAGACCTGTTGACGCTGACACGGGGAATGGGGATTAAACATTCATGATCATGAGTGTTCATGAATACAAAGTTATTTAGAATATCGCTTCATTACCAACACATACAAAGCAAATAAAAATGAGCCTTACATCTTGATGCCACAGCTCAGCAGAAAGCAGGTCGCATAGGGGCATCTAATACAATGTGAAAATGGCTTTCAGATTTTCCTTACTCTTGTCAAGTATTAACAAGAATGTAAGATCTTCAAAAGGCACTTCTGCAGAACAGTTAACGATGTGGCAGTAACATCGCATGATGTTATAATGCTTCTGTGGTTAGCTGGCCGCACACAGCAAATCAGGTATCCATATTTGAGGGACCGCATTGAATCAAGATGCAGACAGTGAGCAACAAGGGGATGGGACAGCTTTGCATTGAGTGCAGTGTTGGCCTTATAGGTTCTCACAGCGGAGTGCATGCTCAGCATTCTCTGGGGTGCTGTTCTCTACAAGTTTCTTAACAAGTGGTAACATTAATAATCCATGGATGCCATGGAAGTACAAAAAAGCAATGCAACGTTGAATTGTTCTTGTACTTGTTTTTTCAGAACTGTTTTTATGGTGGTGCGAGGTGCATGTCAAGGCATGTACATCCTGGTTCAGATATTGCAGGTTTGCTTGGGGACATGGAACCATCCTCTGCAGCAAATGCCAGAAGTTACCACTTCACTGCCTCTCGTTTACATACCCCATAATCAGAGCTTTACTCACATTCAGGAGTAACAATACTCCCTGAAATAGAAGAGTACACAATTGTTTGACTGTCGCACAATGTACCGCACTGTACCACACAATTCACAATGTGACGATCATGTGATAACAGCTGTTTGGTTACAGTAATAAATGGGACTATTACAAATGTAGTATTATAGTTTCCATAAGTATGCAGTGGTTTTGGAAATATTCACCTGTATGAAAGAAGAGTGTAAAGGGTTACGACTTGACTGGTGCGTTTTAGTCTTCAGCAACATGGGTGGCCATTTTGTGTTTCGGCATAAACTGTGAGGGGGATGGGCGAAGACGAACTGGGATGGCTGGATTTAACAGCACCGTCCAGGTGCAGATGCAGTGCTACTGCTGTACTTCTTACAGTAACAATACATGTTACAATCATGCGTTTCTTACACATGTCAAAGAATATTATGGTGGTTTCCTTTTTAGCATGACACATCTTCAAGCAGGTCCTTCTCTGACTGGTTCTGTCATCAGATGCGTCTCACTCACAGAGTGGTTGAGTCCATGAGCCATACGAGACTGCGTGAGTGTGAAAGGAGTGGTTGGAATCATTTTGCGTGTTTCTTCTCTTGATTTTGCTGTGTGTATTTAATGAAGTTGTGTAAACTACGATATATGCTGTTACTGTGGCAGGAAGAAAAGACAATTGGAAAAACTAACGTGAAAAAGAAGAAAAAAATGTAGTTTATTGGGCAGACATTTTTTTCTGTTTGGCACAAGGCCCACTTCTTGCATAATGGTATAGTCCTTGTGTATGCACAGCAGAGGTTATTCCAGGCTGTGGAGGGGATTGCTGGAGTAGCCCAGCCTTTTCAGTTTATGTTCTGCTAGCTACTTCTTCTTTGCCGTGCTTCTTGTTTGCTAGCTGCTGGTGTGCCGTTAGCTAGTGGCATAATGTTGTATTTAACTGCCATTTTAGCTTAGCTCTTTATTTTCTGTTTTATTAACTGCAAGTTGGAAGTATATAATGACTTACAATCACCGTTTCCAATAATGAAGCAATTTCAATTGGTTAGAATAATAGCCACAATATTAATTGATCAGTTGATTGATTCATTAATCAATTCATTAATTTGTTGATTTATTGATTAATTGATTGACTAAAATTCCCCTCTTACTTTCATTTCTTACATTTTGTCCTCCCCACTATGCTTGCTGGAGCCAGTTTGATCCTCTTTGCAAATGCTTCAAAACAGGCCTGAAAAATATAGATGATTGACAGATGATGATTTGTTTTGCGTTTGACCCAGTTGAATTCAAACGGTTTCAAGATTTTGGTCTTTGGAAACGTTATCTCTGTGCGGCCTGATGGTTAGATAAAAGTGATTTGGTATCTAGTCGATGTTTTGATAGTAGTTTGCTCCCAATGTCGAACACTTCTCATGCTTTTGACTTTGGATACTGCAGGCATCTGGGGACAGGAGCCCGAAGTGATATAGGTAGAAGCCTGTTCGGTATATATATCAAATAACAAATATAGAAATGGCCCTCCAGAGACGATCAGAATATGTTCAATAGTTTCTTATGAATTACTCCGCAAAATAGACGATAGTCCTATCTTACTGAATATGATTACTGTTATAGCCCATGTTAACTCAGGCGAAATTAACTAAATTTATTAAGCCTATTATTTATATATTTATATGTACTTATGTGTTGTCCCATTTGTCAAGCACACATGACTTAAATTACCTTAAGTGCAAAGTTGTTAGTTGGAGAACGCTGACCTGAGTAATTATGTGAATCCTTGAAATGACTAGTGGTCGTGGACAATATAAAGTCAGGGCTGTTGTATGGTTAAGTCCTCCCACCCCCATTGTAATGGTTCAGCCCACCCTGTGTACTTGCATTCCATTTTAGGGCTGAGTGGTGCTGCGTGGAGGCTGCTCGTGCAACGTGACAGGATATGACACTGGACTTTCCCTATACTGTTTTAACACTGGGCGGTCTGTCAGACACGCTTGATGTACACCTGTAAATACTTATTGGTGTTACTGTTAATGACCTTGGAGATTTGCAGTGCTGTACTTGGTATTTTGTAGTCAGTCAACAAATTGTGGTTGTAACGCTCCTCCCTTTATTTCTTCATTTGCGCTCTGGGCTCCCCCAGAGTGCAAATGAATTGACATGAGCCACTTCCCCCAGCCATCGTTCCATCTTACTTTCAGAATGTATTTTCAACGTCCTATTAATTGGATGCATGCATTGCCGGACCACACGTGGAATAAACCCGGTGAAATGGTTTAGTCCACGTGTGACTGTAGCGGAGGCTGTTGCAGTGTGGGGGAGGGGAGCTGCTCTGTGGAGGAGTACCATGTCAGGGTGTGTGTTTGCACTGCTAGCTAGCTAACCAGCGTGCACCTTACATTGTAAATGCAGTGTTCGGTAAACACCTTTTTGAAGCTGAAGGTTGAAGCTTCTGTTCGGTATGAAAATGAACATTTTATGGAAGGAATCCTTTTGTTTGGACAGCACAGTCAGGCCTGGAATATGTTTGGAGTTCTGTGTCCTTCTGTCCTGCAGTAAAATCTCAGATGGAAAGATGTTTATGAACTGGAATCCCACAACACCTGTCTCCTCTGTCTGTTAAAATATTACTGCGATCTTCACATCAGTTTGCAATAATGATTAAGCCCAACACATATTAGTATGCATGTGGACATGGAGAGCCCCTCTGCAGGCTCTTTTAAGGGGATTGTTGCCAGCCTGGCTCTGGTGTCATTCTCAAGCTTACATTTGGATACATGGAATACAGGGCTAGGGTATGCCAAAGTGGGCGCCAGAGACACACCGTGATGGTTTGTGAATAAGCTGTTGGTGTTACCGTGCGGTTTTGCCCAGAAAATTCAATTGTTGTTTTCTCTGGAAATGCATAGCTTGTGATAAGAATTCTTATTCAATCATAGAGAGCACTCCTTTCTCATGCTGCTATTTTGCTCTAGTGTTAATGATGGGAAAGAGATATGAGTTTTACTCTCAATATTTTGTAAAAAGAAAAAATTACAAAAGTAACAAAAAAAGTATTTTGCGTAATGGATCCTTGGACCTTTGCCATAATGGTTTAGTCCACGCTTTGTAACTTTCCATCACGTGGCAGTGAGGATTCTAGAGAGGGGGATGGGTGCTGCTGAGGGGCAGACTGCAGTGCAGTTCTCCAGTGCACTGCTAGCTAGTCTGCGTTGGTGTAAACAACTTGTAGGCTTGACAATGAATATGCAATTATTTGATGTACCATGTTCATGTCTGCTTGCAAAGTAACAACTGAAGAATAAATTGACGAAAAACTTGGTATAGTCTCAGGTTGGCTCCTCCTTGTTTTTCTCCTTTGTGTAGCTGGCCTCGTGCTCCCTCAACCAGCAAAAGACACAGAGCACCTTAATTTCACACACTGTCTAGTGTTGGCTATCATTTAGGATAAGTAGTTTTCCACACCCTCATCATTTACATTTAATGTGTTCCTACAAATCTTTAGTGTTTTAGCTAAAGCAAAAAAAAATCCCCCTCTGGTGTAATGGTTTAGTCCATGTGTGACTGCGGCACAGGCTGTCACACAGCGTGGGGGAGGGGAGCTGCTCTGAGTGCTCTGTCAGGGTGTGTGCTCGTTTGCACTGCTAGCTAGGTTGAGGTGACTGAACTAGGTGCAACGCTAAGACTCCTTGTACAACAACTGGCTCAAATCATTTGATTGAACAAGAGGCATCCCATGAGTGCTGATAAAGAGTATAACAGTATTAACTGTACAGGTGTTTCTAATAACTTAATTCTAATATTTACATTCACGATTGTAAGCGGTTGATTCATCGGAATCGCGCATTCCGCCAAAGCGACTGACACCAGACCTGTTTCAGTTAAACGTATATGACGTAGCTGGCCTGCAGTAACGTGTAGGCCTACACATGGCAGCAAACTAGTGTGCAGGAACGTGTTTACGTGTTCGGTAACAGGCCAGTCCCAGTGCAGTTGAAGATCAATGTGTGTGGATGGCGCTAAATGAATGGTTAAATGAACTGACCAATCATAAGCTGTCACTTATGGCTGTTGCACACGATGGAACGTTGTTGTGGAACTGTATCTTCGTGTCTTTGGCACTCAGCCTGTGGCCTCGTAGCTACAAACGAATTACAGCCCTGCTGATATTCAGTATAACGGCACTAGTAGTTACTACTAGTTATTGTGTTTATGTAGGACAGGTGTATTAATCAGCAGGTGAACGCGTTACCATTGACCCCAGCCAATATGAGGTGATGCGTGCCAAAGCACGTGTTTGACCAAGAGAGTGAGTCATCTCATGCTCGCCAATCTACAAGGGGGGGCTGTTCCCGAAGCAAAGTCTTAGGCCCCGTTTACACGAAGGGAAGACGCAGATATTTCCCTGCGGTTTGGCCTCTCATTTACACGAAGACCTTGTTTTTACCACAGAAAACGATTATTTCTAAAAAACTCTGGCCAAAGTGGAGACTTCTGAAAACGCCGGTTATGTGTTGCCATGTCAACTGGGAGAAACAGGGTTTCAGGTTCTCAAACGTCACATTATGCGCCAGAAAATGCTTACCGTCATGTGAGCGCCCCATGTTTACAGTTTGTTTGCCTATTTATGCAGGTTGATGTAAATTACAATGTTTTTGAAAACGATGTGTGCACGATGTTATTATTGAAAATGGAGGGTATTTTGTTTCTCTAAATACCCGGCTATGTGTAAATGTGGCCTTAATTCAACCCTCATTAGGGTTGCAGAAATGTATGTAGTGTAAATTAATGTATGGAGTTGCTACTTCGATCTGCTTCATGGTATCGGCCACTGCTTTCCATAACTACGAGAAATGCCTATAGGCCGAGGATGAAATATCCAGTTTAGTATGAACGTGTAAACTTTCTTGACGAAAGCCTTTTCTGTGGATAACCTCGTCAGGCCTGCAATTCATTTTGGAATTATGTGGCCTTCTCTCCCACGATAAAACGATCCCAGAACAATGTCTATGAACTGGAATTCTTCTCAAAATATTCTTCAGATTGTGACATCCATTATGAAAAATGTAAATGATCAAGCTGTCCAATAATTCTTCCCAGTGCGTGTGCATGTAGACGTCTACATTCCACCTGTGGACCTTTTTTTTTAAGGTGGATGTTTTAATCCTAATTTGTTATACTTTTTTTTTTTTAACAAAAGGGCAAAAGTGGGCTCTCGAGACACCAACAGTTACTATTTACGACTGGTTAGTGATCGTTTTGCACTTAAAACCTAGTTGGGGAATAAGCTTATATGGTTACCATGCAGTTTTGTCTAAATAATAGAAACTAAATAAACTAAATGATAGAAAAATGGTGAAGGTGTTGCTTGTGCAGGGAAATGTATAGCACTATATAGACAGGCATGGTAGATTCTGTTTGTTGTCGTATTAAATCAAAGAAAGCAAAGACTTTGCTCTAAATATTTCAGAAAAATGTTGCTTATGTATTTTGCGTAATGGATCCTTTGACCTTTGCCATAATGGTTTAGTCCATGCTGTGCCGTAATGTTTTAGTCCATGCTTTGTAACTTTCCATCACGTGGCAGTGAGGATTCTAGAGAGGGGGATGGGTGTTGCTGAGGGGCAGACTGCAGTGCAGTTCTCCAGTGCACTGCTAGCTAGTCTGTGTTGGTGTAAACAACTTGAACTGATAATGAATGCAGTTATTCAGAGTACCATGTTTATGTCACCAATATAGTATTCTGCTTGCATAGTAACAACAGAAGATTAAATTGAGGAAACTTGGTATAGTCTCAGTTTGGCTCCTCCTTGTTTTTCTCCTTTGTGTAGCTGGCCTCGTGCTCCCTCAACCAGCAAAAGACACAGAGCACCTTAATTTCACACACTGCCTAGTATTGGCTGTCATTTAGAAAACTTGTTTTCTACACCCCCATCATTTACATTTAATGTCTTTGTACAAATCTTGAGTGTTTTAGCTTAACCGAAAAAAAATCCCCCTCTGGTGTAATGGTTTAGTCCATGTGTGACTGCGGCACAGGCTGTCACACAGCGTGGGGGAGGGGAGCTGCTCTGCGAGTACTCTGTCAGGGTGTGTGCTCGTTTGCACTGCTAGCTAGGTCGAGGTGACTGAACTAGGTGCAACGTTAGGACTCCTTATACAACAGCTGGCTCAAATCAAGTTTATTTGATTGGACAAAAGGCATCCCATGAGTGCTGATAGAGACTATGATGGTATTAGCTGTACATGTATCACTACACTTTACAGGTGTTTTGAATAACCGTTGATTACCTTGACGATCGTAAGCTGTTGATTAATCGGAATCATGCATGGCGACAAAGCGACCGTCCACAGACCTCCTTCACTGGCTGCACAGTGTGAGTGTTTGTGGACAGGGGTGTTCCATCAGTGGACCCTTTTTAAGGGGAACATTGTAATGCTAAAGTACATTTGGATAAACTCTTTTTTAATCAAAAGACCAAAATTGGGCACCAGAGACAGCCACAGATACATTGGTTGGTACTAGTTAGCGACCATTTTGTATTTGTTTAAAAACTAGCGGGGGGGGGCTCTTAGGGTTTACAATGCAGTATTGTCCAACTAAATAGAAAAAATGGTAATGGTGTCTGTGCAGATGTATAGAGTGTTATGGGAGCGTGTAGTTGATTCCACTTGTTTTCCTGTAAAATCCTCGAAAACACATTTCTTCTGCTGCTATTTTGCTCTATTGTTAATGATGGGACAGACATGCTTAAAAACCTCAGAGTCTTACTGTTAATGTTTAGCACAAATGTTGATTAAGTATTTTGCGTAATGGATCCTTGGACCTTTGCCATAATAGTTTAGTCCATGCTTTGCTGTGATGGTTTAGTCCATGCTTTGTAACTTTCCATCACGTGGCAGTGAGGATTCTAGAGAGGGGGATGGGTGTTGCTGAGGGGCAGACTGCAGTGCAGTTCTCCAGTGCACTGCTAGCCAGTCTGTGTTGATTGTAAACAACTGACAATGAATGCAGTTATTCAGAGTACCATGTTTATGTCACCAATATAGTATTCTGCTTGCAAAGTAACAACTGAAGAATAAATTGATGAAACTTGGTATAGTCTCAGGTTGGCTCCTCCTTGTTTTTCTCCTTTGTGTAGCTGGCCTCGTGCTCCCTCAACCAGCAAAAGACACAGAGCACCTTAATTTCACACACTGTCTAGTGTTGGCTATCATTTCCAAAACCATTTTTTTCCACACCATGTTCATTGACATTCAATTTGTTTAGACGAATCTTGAGTGTTTTTACTCACTTAAAAAAAAATCCCCCTCTGGTGTAATGGTTTAGTCCATGTGTGACTGCGGCACAGGCTGGTCCACAGTGTGGGGGAGGGGAGCTGCTCTGTGAGAGAGTACTCTGTCTGGGTGTGTGCTCGTTTGCACTGCTAGCTAGGTTGAGGTGACTGAACAAGGTGCAATGTTAAGACCCAATAGCTCCTAGTTGTTGTGTTTACGTAGTGCTACAACACTTAATCAGCAGGCGATGTGAAACCATCGCCACAGCCCAAATTAGGTCAAGCTTGCCATAGCATGTGTTTAACCAAGAAAGGGAGAGAGGGGGATGGGTATTGCTAAGGGGGACACTGCAGTGCACTTCTCCAGTGCACTGCTAGCTAGTTAGTTGGTTGTGAACAAACGTGTATTGTTAGTGAATGTGCATGGTTCTTTCGTGTCAATACACCATTATTCTTATGTAGTAAATACATGGCAATACATTTACATGGTATGGTCATGGTTTGGCTCCACCTTGTTTTTCTCTTTTGTGTAGCTAGCCTCATGCTCACTCAACCAGCAAAGGAAGCAGAGCACTTTAGTTTCACACACCGCCTAGTATTTAGCTAACATTTAGAAACTAGTACTTCCATAGCCCGATTAAGTATCTATAATTGAATACATTTGTACAAATCTTGTGTTTTTGCTAAACTTATAGAAATCCCCCTCTGGTGTAATGGTTTAGTCCATGTGTGACTGCGGCACAGGCTGGTCCACAGCGTGGGGGAGGGGAGCTGCTCTGTGAGTGCTCTGCCAGGGTGTGTGCTTGTTTGCACCGCTAGCTAGGTTGAGGTGACTGAAGAAGGTGCAACGTTAAGACTCAACAGCTCTGCTACCTGTTGCCGTTGTCTTTATGTATGACCTTGATTGCAATTCCTTTCAGGAATTTAACGTATACCATTCATTTTTTGTGATCTTTGATACATTTTTTGTGTTCGTATAAATCTCCCTAAAGAAACCAGGTTTCAAACTTGCAGAATGTATTTATTGTATCTTTGCAGACTGTGAGGTGTTTCAATCCGTGCACAGCCCCGCCCTATTTGTATTTATTACTTGCCAAACAAACATTTATATTTGCGTGATTTGAAGTACTTGTACTTGTAAACTTCTTGTAGACACACTCAGGACTATTACAAATGGGGAACATATTTTGTCTGGTTCGCCTGGCTCAAGGACAAATGGATTTAGATTGAGGGACTTGCCAGGGAAAAGCCAGATTGTACCTCCTCCTGTTTCCTACTATTATCACCTGCTCCCCCCAGCATTTGAACACATATAGAAGGTGAAGGCTGAATCATGTCCACGGGGGACATGCTGCGCTGTGTTGGATAGCACAGTGTTGAGCCAGTCAGAATTTGACTATGAAGATGTGATTCCTTCTATGTCCCATCTTCAAACTTCTTACATGGAAACATGTCTTTACTGGGATCCCTCAACACCATCACCAACACATTTACTGATGCAAACCCCTCCTGGGAACTTCAGAGTAGTTAGCCAAATGAAAGTCTTCAAAATCTAACATTTAAATTTTCATATTTATATCCATTAATTAGCCTTCATCTCCAGTAGAGATTCTGGCTTTCTTTATACTCTTTCGGATGTTTGAGTGCACATGAATGTGCAGAGCAAATTAATTATAACAGGGGCAGATATGTGTTAATAAGTCCTTGTGTCAGAGCTTGTAGACTGAATGTATTAGGAACAGCAGAAAGGTGGAGAGTCCTCAACTCTTTCTTGATGAAAACAACATCAACTGTTTCTGTTTAACTGCCTGATTTGTATGCAGTTACAGTTACAGCTAAACAAAACAAATCTCCGGTTACACTAGGTTACTAGGTTACTAGGCTTTTCGCACAAAAACCACAAAATAGTGTTACACAAGAGTGCAGCCTGACTGTCGTATGCATAGCTCTAAGATGGCAGGAGTCATCTACTATCGTATGCATAGCTCTAAGATGGCAGGAGTCATCTACTGTTGCGTATGCATAGCTCTAAGATGGCACGAGTCATCTACTGTTGCGTATGCATAGCTCTAAGGTGGCAGGAGTCATCTACTGTCGTATGCATAGCTCTAAGATGGCAGGAGTTATCTACTGTTGCGTATGCATAGCTCTAAGATGGCAGGAGTCATCTGTTGCGTATGCATAGCTCTAAGGTGGCAGGAGTCATCTACTGTCGTATGCATAGCTCTAAGGTGGCAGGAGTCATCTACTGTCATATACATGGCTCTAAGATGGCAGGAGTCATCTAGTGTCATATGCATAGCTCTAAGATGGCAGGAGTCATCTACTCCTTTTAGATTAATTAATTTAGTGTAGTGTGTCACAAGTGAAACTAAATCACACTCGAATGGTGTTCAGGTTACTGTTTTGGAAGAAGAAAAGAAGAAAGTGAGCTGTTTACAATTAGAAAAAGGGGTTCATAAGAAGGCACTATGGAGAACCCACTGCTCATTGCCAAGTATGGTAACACTGGTGGCCATTTTGTGTATCTGCAGTCTGATCTGACAACTGAAGAAGGGTGGACTCTGCCGAGGACTCTCCGGAGGCTGTTTACCTTTATGTCAGTATAATATAATTTTTAGTATAATTTAGAGACATGCCTTGAGTTAAGACT
>OMKQ01094008.1:0-13154 GCA_900302335.1 Phycis phycis
ATAAGACATGTTTCAACGTTCGCTTATGGTTAACAAGTTAAAAGTTATATCGCCTCACAACGTCTGACAATACATATTTACATCTTCCCTATCCCACTAAAACAACCTGTTTGCCTACAAATATATCTACACTAAAGAAATGTGTTAGTGCTTATGTATGAGAAGCCTGTCGTATCTCAATGGCTGCACCGTATCTGCGTTTGATCTCCTTGGCAGATATGAGCTCGCGCCTTTTTTATCTGTCGATTCCAAACAATAAAGCGTTGAAAACGATTGACGACCACTTCTTGACATTCGTATATCACTAATAATAAGTAGGTAGAGCTAATCAAACACCGGAGTCGCTGTTGAAGGCCTGCGCCTCTGTTGCTTTGCCCTTGAATGAGAAGGAGATGAGAAGCCTGCTCCGCCAGACACGAGGCTCCAGTCCGGCCAGGTGGACTCAAGGTAAAGGTACGAGGTGGTCATTAATCATGGTACGATTTCAGCCCTGCATTTCCTCTGTGGCAAGGACGACTTGGATCCTGCACACAAGGAATTAGTCCCCCCGGAGACAGGAACCCACACTTGTGGATTGGAGGAAAAGAAAAAAGAAAAACACGACAAAACATCCGACAATTCGCGCTCAATCTGTCAGTTATTTGAGTTTCTTTGAAACGTTGTGCCCTGAATATATAGATATTAAATTAACTTACGTCCAACTTTTGTACAGCTTTCAGCGAATTGCTCCACGTGATGGTTGTGTCTGAGAGTGGTTATATCTTACAGTAGGAGTTTGAGGTGCGGATGAACACATGATTTAACTAATGTGAATCCAGTGATGTTGCTGCTATACCGTTTTAGCTCGTGTGTTGTCATCAGGTGTGCGTGATCGCACGTACACTTAACTTAGCTGAGTCGACACTGACAGAGCCGCCAACCCCTTGTCAATAGCATAACCTCGATTTTTAATCGATACGCTCTCTTTTTGTCCCCTCAGTAAGTCAGGAGTTCGATAAGGTTGTCATCACAAATGACGCTGACGTCCGCGCTCACATCCCCTCCGTGGATAAACATGCCTTTATTATGCCAATACCGCTTCGCCCAGGGGACGGGGGCGCGCCCGCCTGCATACATTGAAAGATTCTACAGCGCGCAAAGAACAACGTGTGAGAAATGAACAACGGTCTGCTTTTAAACGAGTATATTATCAGGCGAGAATGCGGGTAACGGGACAACTCCCCACTGACCAGAGGCAAAAATAGTAAATTAAGCAACACAGCATCCGTTGTACAAGTAGCGCATCTTCATTGAAGTTGACCTCGACAAAATTCAAATACCAAACGCTCTTTTTTCTTAGAAGTAAAAGCAATTTAATGCACATGGTTTGACCCGTAAACCTTGCCCCGAAACACTTTAGCGCAATAGGAAAGAAACGCAAATGAAACGTGTAACCGACCCTAAACTGATAAAACTCAGCGTCCAGGATCACATTCAAAAGCGGTGTACGCGTCATGCAAATATCGCACGTGATCAACCCAGATTGGTGTTCGCGACATAAATACACGCAGATCCGACAGAACACTGCATAAGAACACACAACACAGAACAGCGGAGGCCTGACGCGAGGTGTCGTCTCGTTGATTGTGTGATGCCGAAATCCTGACATCAAGTGCAATCACTTTGATTTACAACTTTGGCACACATGAGGTATTTGTTTGCTCTGTACATCTATAGTGGAACATTCAAAGACGATGGTTACGGTGCGACGTACGGCATTGTGACATAAGGGAAACACTTGCACCAGTGTCCTATATGCTCAGCAACGAGGAATACATACTTCAGAAATATACTTCAAAAAGGGCGGCCAAGCCCACGTTTGGTCATTTCTAATCTAAATGCTTTTGTTTTCCAAACACAAAAACACATTTGAAGAAGTCCATTCAAAACAGTCGACGTTAATGTCAGCGTGACTGTGTCTATTAACACATCCCCGAATGGCCTCCATCACACATTGGATACGCCGATCTTTGGTAGACCTGTGTGAACACACGAGTAGGTCGGCTTGAACTGCTCAGTTGGACACGTAAGGGTCCGTTCCCGTGGAGGGCGTGGGTGATGGCGTGGACGGCGCCGAGACAGACTTTTCTGATGACGCGTCGTCTGTTTTGTCCTGACCACGACCGTCTCCCGGGTCGGTGGGCGGAGCTTTAGCCGGCAGCAGTCCTTCCTTCTCGCGCTTCTTCTGTTTCATCCTGCGGTTCTGGAACCATATTTTCACCTGGGTCTCGTTTAGCTGAAGCGCCGCCGCGATCTCCACGCGCCTCGCCCTGGTCAGGTACTTGTTGAAGTGGAACTCCTTCTCCAGTTCGGTCAGCTGCTTCGTGGTGAAGTTGGTGCGGACTGTGTTCGCTTGTCCGCCATAGCCGTACTCGCCTGACCTTCCTGCAGAGGAAATTGCAAAAGTCAATGGCCGAGCTAGTTGAAATGAAAAATAAAAAAATAAAAGTGTGACACGTCACTTTTAGACTATTAGAATGACATTCAGAAGCAGAGCCACTTGTTGGCCTCACGACCCACAGCGATGGGTCCCTTTTACGCATACGTTGGTGGTGCACGTTGGAATTGTTTCCCAAAACACGTCACCGTGGCTTCATTTCACAAATATGCAAAAAAAAAAACTTTGTTCTGCAAAACCTAATAGACTGATCACCCTGAGATGCATCTGCGTGATTTATGTCAGGCCCAGGAAGATTGGAATGCCGTACGCCACGAGTGTGTGGGCCTACTTGGCCAGACTGAACGAGCCCCCCCCCCCATGCTATCACCCAGACGTGATTGATGTTAATGACTTAATTGTTACTAATAACACCTTAATGTCAAGCTTTACATTGGACCCCCGGTCCAATTCACACTACAAGTGCCTCGTAATTGTATTCGGGCAGCATTTACAAATGTCATCTTGGTGCCAATCGGCTCATGCTCAGTAAAAACGCCGTTAAGCTTCGCCCACGTCATATTTACACACGCACCTGTTTTAGGAGGATTCCGTTTGACCTTCATCCAGTCGAACGTCTGCGCGGATGACGGCGTGCCTTCAGACAAGGGCGAGCAACACGCCTCAAGGTGACCCGCGTGCAGGGGCGACAGAGAGCCCGAGCACCCGGCGAAGTGGTTGAGGGTGCCCTGCTCGTGCCCGCCGCCGTAGCTGGCATGGGCGTACTGAAGCTGGCCCAAGCTCGACGCCCCGTAACCCTGGCGATGCTGAGAAACCATAGAGGCGGATATATTCCCAGAGTACACCAAGGGGCCGCACGAGGAGAACCCTGTTGCTGACTCCACTTCCTGGTTGAGCGTGTAGTGGTTATAGGTAGCGCAGAAGTTTTGGGGCCCATAGCTACATGCTGGATGGGCCCCGTAAGCCAGACCAAGAGACCCGGGTGTCGACTGGTAGGACCCGGCTTGGTGGGAAATGTTGTCTGGGGAAGCCCTGTTGGACGTGAAGCGGTCGTCCGCCCCGCAGTTGTTCAACGCAACAGCACAGGACTGAAAAGTTGTAATCCCGTGGTCGGCGTGAAATGCCCTGACCGAGCAGGACGCTCCTTCGCCGCTCATCACCGAGTAATCTGAGAAGCTGCTCATTGTCGCATTGTTTTAACCGAACTGAGGGACGGTGCGGGAGCGGACAGGTGGTGACGAATCTCCCTTTTTACCCTGAGTGACCGTGCCAACGTTTACCTATAGGAAACTCTTTCCCGATCACAAAAAGGAGGGGGGAATGTGCCGATATCAATAAACGGTTGTTGTCACGTGGCCTGGGGTCAGCCAGTCAGGTACTTGTCCTGGTCCGCTTCGCAGTGACAGATTGGTGTTTGAGAGGGTATTTAAATTCCACGCGCTCGTCGATCAAGGTGACGCGCGTCTGCACTAATGTATTGGCTGGGCAAACAATGAGCCGGAGGCAGACGGCAGTGGGCAGCTCCGGGTCGCACGAAGAGCAAGGCATGGAAAAGGTTGCATCTTCAAAGCCTTTTTTCTCGAGACAACCTATCAAACAGAGGTATGGAATTTTGGGAATATGCTTGTGTGTGTATCTGTGTGTGTGTGTTGGTGTGCGGGTGTGGGTGTGAGAAAGGGAGAGGGGGAGAGAGCGTGCATGTATGTTGAAGTGTCCTCCGTGCGTGCGCCTCCTTTTTGAAAGCCTAACTGTCTCGCGGTGTCTTTTTGAGGAGGTGCGTGTAGCATCCATCTAGAAGGCTTGGCTGTTGAGTGCTATTGTCACGTGACTGTGATCAACGCGTCCTATTTTATTTGCGCGATGTCTGTTCCTGGTATCCCCGAAAAACACCGCGGTGTTGTTACGGTGGAGGAATTACGATGCGGATTCATTGGACATCATTTCATAATTTAAAAAAATGACAGCTAGTGATTGCCTGCTCTTTGTTTTCCCACGCAGGTCACGTGGTGAAGATGCCCTCTTGCTATTTAATCTTGAGGGAAGGTCACTAATGTCATTACGACACGCTATGATGTGCCTTTTATTTCTGGCACAGGGTCATGAGGTCATGTGTCTACCATATACAGCCACCCCAAGACATTTTAATTATGGATGTACGCTCATTATGTGATTTGATTTGATAGCGAGTGCTGTCGTTGAAGTCAGTACACATTTCACCCGAGGCGTGAACGTGGGTTGCTGTTGTCATATTAAGATTATTTACCGAATAAACCACTATGAGAAATTGGTTTTAATGAAAAGAACTGCTGAAAAGACCAAAGGCGGAGGCGAAAATGTGCATAGGATGCTGCCGTAGAAAAGCGTTCGCATCGCCAACGTGCAGCCCTCCCGTCTTCACACACAGAGGAAGGAAGCAGGGGGAAATGAAGAGGAGGGAGGGGTGAGAGAGGCTGTCGGAGAATGCATCTGCGCCCCTAGCGGACACATGGCCAAACACACACAGCCACGCCACAACAAACCCATAGTCATAGTCAATAGTGTGGTTATTTAGAACGTCACTAAGGACCCATATTGAATATTCTGTGAATATAAATGTTAGGGCTTACGACTTATACAATGAGCACACGTAGATTATAAGTAGGGCGAACTAAATGTATGACTTATGTTGTGTCTTTGGTTTCCTCTGGGTTCGTGGCATTAAACTATGAAATGTAGTGTCAAGGCAGCACAACATTTCGGAAGGTAGCGGAGTATACAAGTACAGCAATGCTGCACCAGCCGACGGTGAATTGGAAGAGCCCATTTATTTGTTGAATTTATCGATTTTGTATTAATTTGTTGTTTTGTAATGTAATTTGATTTATACATATGTGTAGGCTATTTCCAGAAGTAAAGGAAATACACGACTGGACCCTGTCGGTCTCTCGCTCCCCATCCCCCATCCCCTGCCAGCTGCCTCTGAATCCTAAAGGAGTGCGTGGGCGCACGAGTCCCGGCTTCTCCAAACTTTGCGCAGCCGTTCGGCAGACCTCGGCTCTCCGAGCCCTTTGTGTGAGCACATGCGCAGAGAAAAGGCGCGCTCTCTCGGAATGATTTTGTTTCTGGTCTTTAGTTCGTCTCAGTCCTTATTGGTTCGAAAATTCTGTATGGATAGTCCTACATGAATACGCACGCACGCATGCGCACGCACGCGCGCGCGCCCCCGCACACACACACACACACACACACACACACACACTCCCCCATGTTCGACTCACAGCCTATGTTCAGACTGTCAATGGGCTGCTTATTGTTTCCAGAATATTCGATAAACCAGATACTAGACGCTGATAAACATACTCAAAGAATATGGACTTCAGATGTGTAGACGAGTATAGGAATCGATCACAGTGGGTTTGCAACTGGTGGTCTTTAGCTTTTTTCACACACACACACACACACACACACACACACACACACACACACACACACACACACACACACACACCACACATATTGCGAAGTCACTATATTTCCATTAATCAAAACATTTGCTACACTTGTAATACTAATAGCAGTAATAGTATAGAAGTATAGTTTAGTAGTATAGTATAGTAGTATAGTATAGTAGTATAGTATAGTAATATAGTATAGTAGTATAGTATACAGTCCCCCCACAATGCCCTGACCCCAGTTGCAGTACATTTACAAGCGAGGATACTGGCTCTTTCATTAACACCATCACACCCTGTAAAATACCCAATATACCGATACAATTTCCACCCAGATAATATATTCTTATTTGATGAAAGTTTACTAGATAAAATGAATCGCCCCCCCATGCAATCTGTTTTGAATTATCCCACTATTAACAACTGGAGAGGGACGACCCTTAGCTTGGGTGGGCCGCTGCCGCTACCCACTACTCTCGCCGCGCGATATGTGTTTAAACAAGCTATAAAAATGAATTATTGCCAAACGCACGCCCGTGCCTCTTCCTCTTTTGGCCACGCAACGGTAGCAGCATATGAAAATGTTAAGAGGGGGGTTTTATTTGTGCACATTGCGTCACAATTGCTCTCTGTCCGTCTCATTCATGCCACGGCGTGATTTATGAGCTCGCGAAGGCAAACACGCCGAGCCGTGTTTGCTCGCGCAGGCACTCAGTTGCTAAAGAGCTGCGCACCGCGAGCCGCGCCGCCTGCTCCGGACTGCGGCCCTGCGTCGAACCCTCGGCCGGGTTCGGCTGCTCGCTCGTGTTCAATAATACACGTTTAAGGACGCACGTGCTGTTGTGATTCACCGAGCCAATGGTGTTTAGATTTACCTCGTTGCCTTTTGCCTCGGATGGCACTTTAACACCAGTGTAGTGAATTCAAATCTAAACAAATATACCGCATTCATTTGCTGCTTGAATGTAGATGATGTTATTAGGTTTCTTTATATTGGCCTATTTGCAACGAAAATGTGTCAAAATTGTAGTTGTTTTTTTTTGTTATGGCCGTTATAATTATAGCACGGCCTGCTTTTTTTCGTTTTCCAGTGAATATATGTAATAATTATGAATATAGAAAAGCATACAAGCAGATTATACTCTTCTTTTTAATCGTTAAACTGGCAGCCGTAAATAATTCTCTTTGAATAATCGTTGTATAAGTTCATCTTATTTGCATGAGGTCATTTGTTGTTAGTCAATCACAGCAACACATTAATACTTAGAACAAACACATACACGGGAAAGAGAAAAAAGAGACACACGATAAAGTATTTGTAGCAAGTTAATTGTATTCTAAAAAAAATATCCAAGACATTGGAGCTATACAAAAATAAAAATTACCAGGTTCAATATCTTAATATATTTCACATACACTCAGACATTCTATTTAATGAGGACGATGTGTAATGGTAACTATAATGACCGGTTGTTTATTTTTAATGTAAAATTATATAATTTCTTCCTTACCTTGGTTTAATCTCCATGTTTAATATAATTAACAACTGTTCCGGATATACAAAACCAGAAACAGAACTAACATTATCGTTAATACCACCACCGTCCCTGATGAAACGCGTTCTGATTGAATTCACTTAATAGTTTAGATGCTGCAAGTCGATCGTGGTAAGAGACTCCGAGAAAAAATAGAAGCTGTCCGTAGATATGTCCACTGGACTGTCCAGTGATTCTGACAAGTCTGGCGAGGCTGCATCGGAGAGCTGAAGGCAAGAATCCGAAGAGAATGCTTGGAAGTCGTGTATAGAAAGATCCAGGCTCGTGGGACAGTCACCATTGTCCGGGCCAGATGCGGAGCCGGGGCCTATTGTTGACATGCAGCCTGGAACAGTGGGTGACGGGTTAGAGAAATGTTTCAGATTTTTGTCATTGCTGTTCAGTGGTGAAACAGTAAAGCCCGCAACCTCGCTATTGTGCGGGCCTACATTCTGGAGCTGCTGCGTGGAACCGAGCGGGTTTGGCTGAAAGGAGCAGGTATCTCTCTCCAGAAGGGCCCCGCTCCCAGCGCCGCAGCTCTTCTCGTACATGGAGCCCTCGTCGTCCTCGTCGCTGTGGATGCCGTCCTCCGAGCCGGGCGCTTTGCCCTCTCCGTTGTGGTTCTCCTTGCTGTGGTTCTGACGCTTGTGCTTCATCCGTCGGTTTTGGAACCACACTTTCACCTGCCTCTCGGTGAGGTCCAGCAGGGCTGCGATCTCGACTCGCCTCGGTCTGCAGAGATACTTGTTGAAGTGGAATTCCTTCTCCAGCTCCAGCAGCTGTGTGTTGGTGTAGGCTGTCCTCAGCCGCCGGGACCCCCCCCCGCCACCGCCGCTCTCCACGATCTCAGGCGAGCCTATAATAACAACAGCGGCACCATAAATTAGTGTGATATTAAAGCAAACGAAAGCACGCAGTTAACGCTATAAAACACGGTCGGTATGAACTACTTAGAGGGGTACTTCACAATTGGCCACTGCAGCAAAATGGCCGCTGGGTCCACAAACACAAGCATTCGTTTACACCTGGTTCTGTACACTTATATTTAAGAGAGGTCCACATTTGGGTACCTCATTTTAGGCCCAAATAAAGAAGAAAAAAACGTAAAACAATTTGAAATGTGTGCTTTAAAGACAATGGCGCCTCGCAGTAGAGTGGGGATCTAATGAATGCTCCAGCTGCCCTCCTCGGCAAAAGCACTCCATCACTCTTCATTACTGTCACATATCAAAACTCTGGCAATGCTAGGCGGTGAAGGGGCAGCGTTGAAATCAAATAAATCATCGTGCAGTAGCTTACAAAACTTCACCCATAGATTTGTTTCCATTATTGAACAGTTAAGTTACATACAACTATACTTGTCACAACCCAGGAGCCACCTTAGCATCCCGTTCTGGGGTTGGGCCTTCACTCCAGGGCTCAAACTTAGCAACAGATAGTTCATAAAAACCACATTTTACCACACTGTTCTTTTCTGATTATATTCCTAATGTGTGGCATTGTTTTGATCACCCACCTTTCGGAGAGAAGCACATCGGTCCACTGGAGATCGTGGTGGCGGTGGAAGTTGGCATGTGGTTCTTCTTGGAGGCTTTCTTCTCCCGCATCCACGGGTACTCCGGGGGTAAAGAGGCTGTGGGCAGTGGACTGCATCCATCGGGGCTGTGTCTAGGCCGGCTATGCCGCGGATGGCTGCCCGGGTGGAGGCTGGGAATGGTCTGCTCAAAAGGAGGAGGAATAAGTGTCGGGCGTGAAAGCGTCGAGCTCTTGATTGATGAACTTTGAAATGAATCGCCGACAGGGGGGAAAGATGTCAGGCACTCAGCGAGCGACGGCTGACTATTGATAAAACCGCTCTCTCGCTCGTATTCGCAATTCATCTCCGCTCCCTGAGAGCCGAGGAAAGTTTGCACGCGTATTTTTATAAATGCGGCGGCTCAGTGAGAAAGAGAGAGAAAAAAACATTTAAAAAAATCTTCTCGTGTCTTTTCCCCTATTTCAATGGTTACGGCCGTGTGGGGACCGAGCTACTATTAAACTATTGAATTCATGGAGACAAGGTTGAATTTGGACCGAATTGCCTGTCACATGATTACTTCTGCCCAATGACAATTTAGTGTTTAATCAAAAGAAGCCACTGTCTGCCTGATTGATCCAAAAAACTCTTGGTGAAGACCGCCTCGCTCTGTGGGGACGACTGTTTTTATTTACATCTTTGTCCGCTCAGTTTATCCTCCTCTCGCTTCCCCAGTCCACTCCACTAATCTACAAAATGTTTTAAGAACGGCTGACGCTCGCTATTACTGGGAAGTAGCTTGCGGGGTGCGCGGGCTCGTGCACTCCTCTTTCTCTTATTGTTAGAGAATGTCAGTGGAGAACGCCCCCCACCACACACACACACATCACACCAGTAGCTCTGCCTCATGCTAAGCCTGCGGTCATTAGCCGATCTGGCTATTCATATAGGCGAGTCGAGTCTGAAAGCCATGAAATAATCTCTCCACAAACGTACAGTGAGAATCTGTGACTCGGTGTAAAGTGCCTGTAATAAATCTCACTATCCGCCTGAAGTCTGGTGCCAAAATATAGGTCACAGCTCGGGCCTACACACCGAATTACATATTTCGCTTTTAAGACTGAAACGTGAGAAGTGATACGGTCCCGACAGATCCATTGGCCATAAGAAAGGTCAATAACATTCCATCCACATATCTCGCAGCAACATGTGAAAGATGTAGGCTACTGATGTTATCTACAGCAAATAGCCACTGGCCCGCAGAAGTTCTATTATTCAATCACAAATAGCATTGCGTGAATAAACAAGCCCACTCCTGTAAAAACACTACATGTGTGGCAATGCATGTGTAAATAACACAAAATCGATTCTATTACACAAATGGAGGTCAGCTACCATTTTCTCTGAATATTATACAATTGCAGTCGCATAGGGTTCTTTACGTGATAATTGAGGACTCTGACTCAGGATAGAGTCAGGCAAAGGTGTTGGATGCCCGAGCAGTAGGTAAGACACGTCTACTGAGGCATATTTGTACAATTGGAAACAACAATTTAGAAATACAATTGTACTTAAATAGGCTGTAATGCTGATGGAGATTGTCTTCACTCATAGTCCACCCGCCGTGTTTGGGTGTTATGTCTGCCACATAATAATATGTGAAAGCCACATTTTAGGATTTCCAAATAACTGAAATAGTGAGTGAGGAAGGGGAAGGAAGAGAAGAGGTAAGCCTCGTTCTGTTTATTGCTTATATACCAAACAAAGAGTCCTGGAAGCCTGCGCGCGATCAATCTTACTCGCCAAAAGGTCTGACAGCTCGGTGCCCTCAGAACACAGTTAAGGCTTCTAACTCTCTCTCGGATCAAATGCAGCCAGGAAGTAGCGAGAACCAGTGGTCACTCAGATTAGAACCAGTCTCTGTTCTCAGTAATAGGCGGCTTATAGCTGGAGGGACATCGTGCAATATTTTCATAAAATTAATCGAACAACCTGGCGCAGGGATTACCTTGTGACGAGCTACACTGCGCGCACGGTAGGTGGAGCAGAGACGGTGCTTTCCATTCTGAATGTATTCGGGGATTCCTTGTATTTTTATTTTTTTTCGTTTTCGTTTACTCCACGAAAGTGCTTTTTTAGGGCTAGTGTTGCTTTATTTTTGGGTTGAGATAAAGCAGCGTAGTGCAGCCTTTGTGTGCAGGTTGAGGGAGTGGGTGGTGGCATTCTGAGGATTCATGGTCGGCCTACACAGTTCGCCCATAACAACGTTTCGGACAATTATAAGTGAAGGGGAATACGATCAAATAAAAAAAAATAAAAAAAAATCTGCATCATTGTATTTGTGCTTGTAACACATGGATTAGATATCGCTGTTTTGTCGGCGTGCGTAACCGCGTGTGTGTGCGTGTGCATGTTGGATCCAGATTTGGTCATATACATGATGTCTGTTCACAGGCACACCATGGTTCAATTGTTCTAGGTTCCCCTGCTAACCATATGTTAGGGGCAGCAATGTTCCTGCCCTGCAATATCAATCATTTTCAACGGAAAACAGTTGCTACATCAAATGATGATCAAGCCAAAATGGAAAAATGCAACAAACACATTTGAAACATAATTCAAACATCAACATAATTCCAAAGGCCCGAGTAAAGGGACGAAAGACGCGAGCTACGCCATTTGGAAATAACTAAGTGCGTAATTTGGAAGCCAAACAACAGAGGAACATTTCTAACCGAATAGAAATGTTTTGGTAGTCAAGCTTGGAAGCTACATTTGGAAAATACTGTAGGAAAATACCGCCCTTTTCTTATGTCGCCTTATAGCCTTTTTATAGCCTACTTATAGCCTTTTTAAGTAGCATGAATTGTGGAGCTTGTGTGATTCCCTTGCTGTAAGATTGTTGATTCATTTCAACTGAGATGAAGTTTTATGCATTTACGTTGGAATTGACAAAATAATGAAGTGAAAGGCGTTAGTGTTATGAGTGATCAGTCTTTGTAGCACGTCAGGCATTTAATTGACGGACCTAGACATTAAAAAAAAAAAGAATCTCATTATGCTTCTTGTCTTCTTGCAGATATTCCAGAAGGACCTGGGAACGGTTTCGGATGTGGCCACGCAGTTAAGAATCCGGAGTGAAGGCTACCGTCTCCAGGAGCTTAAGACTAGGCCTAGCAATACATTTTTCAGCCTTTTCTGTCAATGTAACAAAACATTGTGTCAATTCATTTCAACTCAATAAATAAACGTTTCCATGATGCACACGTGCACACTCGTTCCCATCTTTGAACTATTCCATTGCCATTGTTGTGATGTTTTGGCTTTAGATGCTCAACTTCATAGAAATACCTCAACCTTGATATGGGCTACCTTTGTAGGTCTCCATATTTCATATCAAATATTACGTTGATTATTTGAATTATTATTTTCGATTTTTCCATATTTTAGTGCGTGTATTAGTAGTTAATTTCGATGTTTTACATTATGGCCCATTTAGGAAAACGTGTGTAACGTGTCACATTAAAACTGAAGATAATCTATGTTTATTTCTTAATTCATTTATTTATTTATTCAAACTGGAGCAGCATGGAATGTTTGAAATAAAAAAGAGGATATTTATTTCTCTCTGTTCAATAAAAGAAATTGCTCATGTGTAACTTCCCACCCTTATTGCATGATTGATTGATTTTACATTCTTAGAGAAAATAAAAACTCCTGCAAGAAACAAAAAAATCACACGCACACGCACGCCTACGTACACACTCATGCACGCAGGCATTCGCGCGCACGCACACACACACACACACACACACACACACATATACACACACATACACACACACCACACACACATAACCATAGCAGCGACCATAAAGTAGTCTGGTGCTGAGTTACTTATGGAAACTACAGGTAGGCCTATGGACGGGGATGGGGGCTATAGGCTCCATTAACATCCTCCAAATAATACTAGACTATTCTATTTTTCAAATCAAAAAATAAATAACATAAGAAGGTCAATATGAACAACACAAGCTGGGAGGGGATGGGGTCATGTGTAAGCTGAAGACCCTCCTTCTGAAAACGTATAATTCCTCGTGAACCCGGCTCGTGGTTCCCGATAATCCTTCCACGCGTGCAACAAAATGCAAAACACAATTTCTTCAAATGCGGATAAATAAAACGACGGACAGATTCACATTAGAAATGAATAGCATAAAAATGTTTTGAATACC
>OMKQ01094011.1:0-10988 GCA_900302335.1 Phycis phycis
CAGAGGTACAATGTTTTTGGGGTTTTTTTTTTTTATCTCTAGGCAATTTGGATTTTCAGTCTTTTTTTTGTATTCCCCAAAATTAATTTCATGTGCGGTGAATGGTGCTATCTGTAGCTGCAGGCTGCGGTCTGCAGAGCCACAGTTGGCCTACAGCAGGTGACGTGCACACCGAATAACAATAGCCCGCATGCTTTTTTCGTGGGATGCTTCATCACTTTCCTCTCCTCGCTAACTGTCACCGGGTGTCCATCGGCCGGGATGCAGATGGACAAAACCATTACAGGGGCGTCTGGCCCACCCACATCGTCTTCTGAGGAACACGTGAGACGATAGGAAATTAATTGTGTACCTCCCTGTCCATTTCTCATTCCTTGATTTTCCCCCTTATTTCCCTCTGTGTTTGCCTGAAGCAGACTCGTTGCTGCTCTTGCTGATAATCCAGTTACCTGGTGCAGTGGGTGGTTTGTTGTGTTGGGGTGGGAAATAAATAATGTGCAAAAAAAATGGCTACTGCATTGGTTGTTATATTTTCTGGTGTGGCTGTGGGGTTGAATGGAGTTGCAAAGCACTGTTACAGTGGCACTGCGTATCCACACAAAGATGGGGGAAAATGTAGAGTGAGCGTGAATCGAGTCGCGTTATTCAACCACAGCCGCCACCCTTCAGACTGGTGGTTTAATACTTTTGTTCATTTGTCAGTATGTATGGAGCAGTGATGTGGTTTGATACAGCTATAGGTGCACCATCCACCAACCGCTCTGCTTTCCAGTCTGTTTTTCCTCACCCCCCTTCTCTCAATCATCTCTCACTACTTATCTCTTCAGCCCTTCAGCCCATTATCGTTCAGGAAAAAGCCAGTTTGTCATTTTCTTTTTTTCTTTTTCACGTTATTTCTTTTTTTTTCTTTTTTCCTTCTGTATGTCTTTCAGGAGAGCTTGCTAGATACATGCAGTGGCTGTATGAAATATTCTGGGAATATTTCATATATACATTGCAGATTTGCTGTTTTCGATGGAACCCTTTCTTCATACTGTAATTTAACCCCTGATTCGGCTCAAACCTGTGCTATAAAAACTTTTTGGGGGGGAGGAGAGTTCTAGGAAGTGGTGGGTGGGGGTCCTATCCTCATGGTTACAATTGACATCTCTTACAGCAACATTTTAAAAATCTAACACACTAGTTGCGAATGAGTGTTGATCGATGTTACGAAATGAAATGCACCACACATCACAGCGTCACAGTATAAGTGTCTGAGAAGCTTAACCTTCTCTCGGGTACTCTATGGCGATCAACATCAATGACAGGCATCGACACATCTCGGGTGTAAACGTACCCTCCACGTTGGCATTGTGCGGCACAAAAAAAGCAGCGGCTTCCGAGCAGAGTTTGAAAAAAAAATTGCGAAATTATCGGCATATTAATGGACAAAATGGCATTGATTCATATGTTCGAGATCATAAGACCAATGTCTCAGCTCCGACGTTTCGTTTCAACACAACATTTATCAACAGATCACACCAGGACACATTAACTGTCAGCTCTGGACAGTCCCCCGATCGGAATCGGAGCTCACATTGGCTGCCTGTTCACGCCTGGCATTAACACGTTCGCACGACGAACGCACAATCATCTTCGGGGGATCCGATCACAAGTGGACAGCTCTCAGTACGTCAGTTCACACTTGGCAGTGGAATGCGTCTCCGCACACGTCTCGAGTGAACACATGTGAACAGCTCACTTCCTCGCTCTCTGTATGTTTATAGAAGCAAATAAACACGTACATAATTTTCGTTTCGCCAAAACTTAATGTGTAGTTTTTCACCGGCGGTATGAACGACCACGTGCTTAAGTCTGAAATTTGAATAAGAAGACGAAATAATTTCTCACCACGAAATCCAAGATGTTTGGCGCCCATGCAAAGTATCCCTATGAGCTTTTTGACATTTTCAGACATTGCCGACAAAGCCAGCTTACGTGATTTGCTGATTTGGATGAACTTTGATGATGATGCTGTTGGCGTGCAAAGTGAGCACGCACTTCTGCTTCTGCAGAGAGAATGTCGGGTGAGAAGGCGGTCCTTCACAGTGGCCCAGTACACATTTGCGTACACACTGCTCAAAGAATGTGGTCTGCTGCTTCCTCAATGGGTCATGGGTGCATTCACACCTGTACTTAGAGCTGTCCACCTGTGATCTCCCAAGATGAATGTTAATGAATGCAGATTTCTTTTAACAGGACTTATTTTAGCAGGGAGAGTGAAATTTAAACACAGGTTCTGCCACAGAGTTTGCATTCAAGCGTCAAACAATCTGCCGCATCTGAGCACAAAAATGCAACCGAAGCCATACACATTAAACACTGTAAAAAACATCATTGGCACTTTTAAGGCTTGTGTTTGGCCCCTGAATGAGCATTCACGTTGACGTTCACTATGTTGATGTTCTACTGAATGTGTAGCACAATTTTCCCTCTCATTTCCCTCCTTTTCTTTCCTGTCACTAATTCTGCATGGGCTATTTAGTTAACTAACCAAACAAACATTTCCCATCCTTCCTCTTTCTGTCCGAAGGAACCTGCCACTCAAGAGTCCTCCGAGCGTTGCAAAGAAATCGACAGAAGCACAAGCCCTTATATTTTCCCATCCAAATCCAATCCATGCGACTGTCTCTTGACTGTAATCAGGGATGCTGGCTCATAGCTTTGAGTCTGAAATGAAAACCTTGTACTTCTTTACTCTCTCATTTGCACCATCCCCGGGGGTAGAGGGTACCAGTCTGCCAATACGTGCCGGCTGATTGCTTGACCGCGTCAGTCGCCCCGGCTCCTCGTGCCGCCGTGTGTTTCCATTAGAAGAGAGTGTGCTCTGACGACAGCTGAGGCGTGCACGCGGTCAGCCTCAGCTCAAGCCCGCGCTCTTCCACAGCACCTCGGCTTTATGTGGTGCACTGCCCCTCCGACTTCCCCCACCTCACGGGTGCCGGTAGGTAAGATTTAAGAGCTCATCATTTGAGTGTCATTTGTTCAGTGCCTGCCTGCAGCCAGCCATCAGCTATTTGTGAGTGAAATGCTCTCAAACATGCGAGGAGGCAAAAATCCTCCAGAACAGATAGTTCTGGAGGATTCTCTGCCTATGAGTGAGATGATTTAGATGTTCACCGCCCCCAACTAATTTCTGACCAATCAGGGCATCTCGTACCTGAGTTGTGCGGGGAATCCATCTTGCCTATGAATCCCATTTGCACACATTGTGCAAGCGTAGCTATGCCACAGGCGCGAGACCACAGCGCCGACGGCAGGGAGAAACCTGCAGAAGGAGGGAGCAGAGAGGAGAGAGTGTTTTTTTGGTGACTAGAAATTGGGGAAGAAATTATAATTTATTTCAATGTTTTGAACAAAAAGTTGCCATTCTGGTTGATCCTGAAATGTATTCTGAAAAAAAACCTGGAGAACACACACACACACACGCACACACATGCACGCACACACACACACACACACACACACACACACACACACGCTATATGGACCAGCCTCCTATGCGATACAGCCATGGGAAATGCCTTTGAGACTGTAATTGCAATACAGGCTAACTTTTGAAATAAACATGATTGCGTGTGTGTGTGTGTGTGTGTGTGTGTGTGTGTGTGTGTGTATGTGTGTGTGTGTGTGTCTGCGTCTGTGCACCTGGCTATGTCCCTGTCACATTAAATAATGACCTCACCCGTGTAACAGAGATGAGTCACAGGTGTAACTTGACCCTGAGGCTGTGATTTGCATCATGCAGTGACACAAGAGTTTATTCTTGGATACCAATTGTGTCACTATGCTATTTTTTTTAATTAAAGGTGTGTGTGTGTGTGTGTGTGTCTGTATGCATGTGGATGCATGTGTGTGTGCGTGTGCGGACGCATCTTACCCATTAAATATGCATTGGTGCTTCATTGCTTATTGTAAGTGCACACGTACGCGTCCTCGCTGAGGCCAATTCTTACCCATCGCATAAATGGGCATGTGGGTACAAGCGAATGCAGTGTATGTGGATGGTGCGCCGCAGCTGGCTGTGTTTGCGCACCGCCCCGGCATGCTGGGACATCAGCACGTTTCTTCTCCGAGGACGAGAGCCCAGAGCCCTGCAGCCTTGCAGGCCAGCTCACGGCAGGGAGACGGATTGCCTGTTTGAGCGCTGGTCTCTGGTTTGGGCTTCTTCGGCCTCGTGGCCAGTGGAGGAACTCGCGAGGAGCCGATTGAAAAGACACGGGCAGGATTACAGGGGTCTGGAGGAGGACCAAAGGAGTGGCCGCCATGGACGCAGGATCGATAATGCTGGCAATTATATCGCCGCATGCTTTCAGGAGACAAGAACCCGCACCTGTGATGCGCCGTCTGATGCAAAACAACGACTAGAGCCAAACTGGATGGCTGATAATACGGCTGTAATAACAAAGCCTGTTTAGCTGAGGGGTGAGCACATACGCATGTATGTGTGTGTGCCCGTGCACACTCGGCCCCCGATTGGACTTTCCTGTGTGTGTGCGCTTCGATTTTCATGACAACTCTGCGTCTTTCTTCAAAGTACATTTTTATCAAAGTCTAGAATGGAGCAGCTGGGTGTCGCCTATGCACTGGGTTACATAAAGCCCATTGTTTATTTACAGTATGGTTCTAGTCAAAGTGAATAGCAATTAGACACGGCCCCATCTCCCACATCTACTTAGGCCCTTATGAATTGATGCAGTGGGATAAAACTCTATGACCAAAAATATATGAGTTCAGAGCTGTCTATTATTCATTCCAGCCTTACAGGGAAGCCACTTCTGTCAAACTCTGTATTTTTGTTGTTGTTGCCGCTGTGCGAATCTCAGAGAGGAAGGTGGAGGGGTGTGTGTGTGAATGGAGGAGGTGTGTGTGTGCGTGTGTGTGTGTGTATGTGTGTGTATGTGTGTGTGTGTGCGTGGGTGTGTGTGTGTGTGTGTGTGCTTTAGATGGAATTGAATGGGTGGAGTGGAAAGGAAGGTGACAGGGGCTTGGCAGACACCGTCAGAAAACTTTTCATCCCAAGATGAATCATTGTCATTTTTCATCCACACAGAACTTATTAACGCTGGGGGTGAATCAGATACGTGCTAGACCGCACGCCCTTGGAAATACCAAAGCACTCTGGTGGTATAGGAGAACAATCACTACCATGCAAATACATGAACGTATCTTGTTGTTCATCTTACTTTATACTCCACATCCCATTTTACTTTTGACCAGACTTTTGACAAGCACTGTGTAGCTCTCATTATTAGAGGTAAACTACAACAAATTCTCCGCGCCACACCTAGAATAACCATCTTTGCAATAACTCGGCCCCTCCACTCTTGTATATCTGGCTCACTTACAACCTCATTCCTCATACAAACACTTTATAGTACACTTTTTGGGCACTAAGTATCGGAGGAATTCAGAAATCATGTGCTGGAAATCCATCAGCGTGACATGTATTGGCCACAAAAACAAGCCTACTCGTGTTAGATGTCTCCCTGTGACAGCTCATTTGGAGTAAGAACCTGTATTTGCCAGACTATCTATTGAATGAATGATGACAATGAAAACCGCCATGCTATATCATAGGATATGGCACAGAAATAAGTTGGTCTCAGTTTTACACTTCTTTTCTGGTGCATTGTGGGTATTAAGTACTGAACTATTTTGGGAACCGGATTTGTACACTCCACATTTTGAGCTGAAAGATACATGATCAGATGTTCTGCCATCATAAGTGTTGTGTGATACTTTGTGAGTCAATTTTGTACAGCCAAAAAATGGATAATGTCCTCTCTTTCACATAAGAGACCCCAGGTGTTTAGCACCGGGTAATGTAAGGCTCCTGTTTGTTCTGATGGCCTCCCAACAAGCGTTTGCATCAGTTTCTGTAGGGCTACAGCCGCGTGTCCTTGAGGCCATCTTTAATATAGAAATGACCCCAGGTCTTTGGTTCACTCCCAAGTGTCTTCTACCCTCAGGTCACTTCCTAATTGCATCACTTCCTGTGGGACTAGAGCCAGCAAATGTATAATTTTAAGTAGACTTAATGCCCTATGAAAAATAGCCTAGATGTCTCTATCTTTTCTTGTACACCGTTTGTTGTATTTATTGCATTATCCTTAAAAACCTTAAGTGAGGTATTTATGATTCATGACCATCTTGTTAAACAAAATGTATATATAAAATTACTTAATTTGGGATGGACATTTTGGGGAAGCAATGGCAAACATGAACTTCCGGGCCTCAAATAACACATTGACCTGGTCTGTTGGGAATCCAAGGAAGGAAGAATAATATGTCATCCCTGAGGCCCTCCAAAATCTATGTTTTTATTGAAGGAATATCATTCCTTGAAATAACACATAACATAACTGCTCAGATAACTACAGTGTCCATAGCAACCCGCATAGAAACGATAGAAACTGTTCCATTAACTAACAAACTAAACATCATATACGTTCACTGAACAATGGTTATGAAAAAATAATGTATATTTCTTGCTTTAAATCTGATCAAAACACATTTGAATGCCCCGAGTAAATCTTAAAATATAGAATTTTCCATTTCCACTGAGAATAAAAAGAATGTCATTAATTTTGTTTTTGCAGGCAGAAACTTGAAAGTCAGGTGATGTATTGCTGGTTACTTTGTCCAGGACAAAGTCCAGGACCCACATCTCCGCTGGTCCAGCAGAGATGTGGGTCCTCATTTCGGGTCTTATTTACAGATGACCTATTCTGTCGTTTATGTTGAAGAACAGGCTGAAATTGGCTCAGATAAGTCAATCAAGAATGTGCTGGAGCAAATGTATGAGCCTAAGCTGAGCCTACTCAAAAGAGGGTGCTCAAAAATGAAGTGGTTGTCTGTAACATTATTATTCTGTTACAGTACTACTTAAGGTTTTTTTATTTTGCAATGTGATTGATTTTGCCAGAGGTTTTTTTTTCCCATTGTTTTTCTTTTTTTTGCTGAGAGGCAACAGTTTTAAATGAAGGCATTCGACTATGCATAATGAATATATTCCAGCAATATAACTGCTGGGGATAATACATATTCATTCAAAATTATTCATATTTACAAGACACAAAGTTCCTCATGAGTGAAAATTGAATGCAGACATCCGTTCCAAGATCCCACTGTGAATACGCAATTTTGGAAGGTTCCAATAATAACACACAGCCCCCATACAACTTATCTTTATTCATAATTCATTGCAATTGAAAAACATGTTACAAAGAGACAAATGACCATTAAGGAAGAGATCCAACGTATGTTTTACAATGTCACATTATCGCATGGAGGACGTCTCTCATCTTGCCCGGTCAGCAAGGGCCAGCCCAGAGTCGTGACTACACATGGATGCAGGCCTGCACGGGAAGCCTTGGGCTTTCCATGAACGTGTCGCATTAGCATTCAAGCAATCTCTCCACAAAATCCAAACCACACTAGTTTATTGAAATGATGCTGTGACTACCTTCCCTTTTAGCAAGAGATATTTTTTGGCCCTTTTTGGTAAGATATGTCAGAGAGATAGGTGGGATAGTCTGGTGTGGCTAGCGCTTTTGACATCCAGCTGATGTTGCAAATGTTGGGTTTGTCCTCAGGCAACTAGTTGGCAAACGTGAGCAAGTAGCCTTCTGCATGTATCTTCTCCTTGCTAACGACACATCTTGGTACTCGCTGATGAAGGTGTCGAGTGACGAGAATTAGAGTTACCAAAGTGTGTGCTGCAGATGTGATCAGAGCAAGCAAGAACAAAATGGCGGCGTGGGTAAAATATGATTTTACATTTATCAGCTCTACGGAAATAGCATGGCGTCATTAATCATTAAAATGTTCAATCTTCCACTCTTTGCAGGGAATGCAAAGATTGAAAACACACTAGCATGCAGGAGGGACTTTATCCAAGATTGGTGAATGTCTCTGGTTGATTCATTTTTACTCCAAACGAAAAACAGTATGCACACTATCGAGCATGACCTTTCCTAATAGATTTTTTTTTTCTTCGCAAACCATCAGGTGTAGGACTGTGGCTGTGCGTGGCATTTTGGCCAGGACCAGCAAAACATTTGCCTGCATATCTTTTCACAACAGAGATCCTTATTGATTTCTGTCCTGCCGGATGAAGTAAACCCATTAAATCACAATGATTGGTTCGACACTGGCCAATCAGGCAGAGTCAAACTGAATTTGGAATTTGGGAGTTATCCCATAGCAACCAATGTCCTCACCAATCATCTTGTCTGATTATGCCACGTTGTCTCAAATGTGATCTGACACATACTACTGTATATACTATAGATGTGTTGTGTAGTGATACACATTCAATATTTAATATATTTAACAGATAATTAGAGCACATGGCACTGGACTAAAATTGAATGATCAATTGTTGAATCTAGTTAAACTTATATGAATTTGTATTAGTACTATATTTGATTTATAATAATAATAATATATAATAATATAATAATAATACTTATTATTAGCAGGTTCAGAGACAGCTTCATACCGCAAGCCATCAGGCTACTGAACTGCTAAAACAACTCTTGCTCACACACACACATGATTGGACTCATCACCACATGTGTACCACATTGCATGTGCATATGGTTACTGTGATCAGTGTGACCACATGGAGAAGCCACAACAATAGCCTCTGCATTTGGAGAATGATCTCCAAAGAAATTAACAAGAGAAGGGTTCACAAAAGAACACCTTTTATGCAATCCTTTGTTGGCTGCTGGTGTGAGTCGGTTCCCTTCCCGTCCAGTCTTTGGTCATTGATCACTCAAACGTAACCACCAAATTTAGCAGATAGAAATATAAGAAATGACCCAAACGCATTAACACGCATCACGTGCCAACATTCATCCAAATTCAACATCAAAAACGCAAGCATTGACATTGAGGCTGCCTGAGTTCTCCTTTATAACTCATGGTGGTGTAGTGTATGGTCAGTTGGTTCATACTATATAAGGAGATGTATGTTTCTGGTCAGCTGTTCACGCTATGTAAAGGAGATGTATGTTTTCCTTGAGGTTGCTTGCAAGGAACGGGAGTTTATGGTGTTACGAGGTCAGAGGTGAGAAGGGGCCAGTTGTTGTGACAGTAGCTTTGGGCACAGGAGGTGCCTGACTGTTAAGATGATTATCTGAGCAGTAGTATTTAAACTGTGCATCAGGACAGAGTGGCAGAGTGTTCTCAGAATTTGGCCACAGAGGCTCTCTCAAGATTTGGACCTTTTTGACACTGTTCTACGCTGTAATAATCCCTTTTTAATATACAAGTGGGACATGTCAGCGGTGGTTTCCCCTTTTCCTCAACACATCAAGATACTGCAGTGGGTTACAGAGACTCTGTAAAGTGCTTGTTCTCCTCTGTCAGTTGATATACACAGTATTTACACACAGAAACTTGTTGAAGTCAAACAACTTCCAAAGCATGAACTCGGAGTGTGAAATAAAGAGTTGTTTCCACCCTTGCACCTTGTGTTCGATGTGGGGTTTTTTTTTCTACTTGTGGTGTATTTCTTTGGTCGTTTCCATATGCATTCTGGCCACAGAGGGTAAAAGTGCCAAACACAATCAGTGGGATAGAGGCCCTCTGTGGTACAGTCACTGCAATGCACAGCCCTCGGTGGCTGTGCATTGCAGTGACTGTGCTTTACAGTGACAGAGTCACATCTCACCAGTGACTAACATCATTCTATGCGACGGCTCTCCGATTTCTCATCCGTATACAATCCCCACTGCCACCCACCCAACTCCCCCCCATTCAAAGGACTATGTGGTGAATAAGTCAACCGCCAACTCACCCAGTTACAACCTACAGTGAACAGATGTACACATAGTTAAAAGAAAATCCTACAATACGGAAGCATAATGTGGTGTGACATGGCAAAGGGTTTGGCCATGATCAAGGGGAATGTGTACTTGTATAGAAATGAATACGTAGAGAGATGTTGTTATTTTTCTGGACAAAGGAAATGGGGGCCGAGGTTGTACCTTCAGTTGCACGTTGAATGTGTTGAAAGTGTGTTTCAGCATGGCTGAGTAGCATTGGACACATTGACACGGTCATCGAATGCATCACAAGCCGGCAGAATATCACTGAGTTTAATGATCAGAGTGTAGATGCATGACGCAACCACTAATTACATCATGTCTCCCTCCCTATTGGTCAGTCATCAACTTGACAGCTGCTGCCAGAACCAATGGCAGGGGTGGATGATAAGGCTTGAAATTGCAACAATCATCGAGTGAGAAATCAATGAGTGGACAGTAAGATTGGACAGCAACCTCTGTGAGGCTAAATGACCTCTCCTGAAATAACCAACGACTATAATAATAAGGTGGTGCTTAATAGCCAATGATCTTGGCTATTAATGCATCTCTCCTTAGCAGCAAATTGGGCCTCTTTGGCAAAAAAAAAACCCAACCAACACATTCAACAAAATGTGGTCACAATGGTAACAAAAACATTATAGCACAGCGATAATTGAACAACAGTTTATTAAGACCTGCGAACAAATCTCTGTGTCTGGTGTGTGGTCTGGTGTGGGCCCAGAGCAGTGTGTTGCTGTTAGGACCTCAAGGCAGTGTTTCCTGGAACTAAGCTCTTGTTTGTCCACTCTTTTGTTTTGTTTTTAAGGTAATTAAATTTCTTTCTCCGAGCTGTTTATCAGTGGCTCCCGTATTTCTGGTTTATCTGTCACTCTAATTAAGGAGCTTATTTGTCCACACACACACGCACACGCACATGCACACGCACGCATATACACACACATGCATGCACACACACACACGCACAAGCACATGCACACACACACACATACACACACACACATGCACATGCACACACACACACACACACACACACGCACACACACACACACGCACACACACACACACACACACACACGCACCAGCACGCACACACGCACACACAACACC
>OMKQ01094013.1:8864-20926 GCA_900302335.1 Phycis phycis
GGAAATCAACCACAATCTCCTTGATTTTGCTGACATTCAGCAGGAGGTTGTTGTGTCCGCACCATCTTGGTGATGAGACCCACCAGAGTTGTATCGTCCGCAAACTTCACCATGTGGTTGGAGCTGTAGGTTGGTGTGCAGTCGTGGGTCAGCAGGGTGAAGAGCAGGGGACTGAGCACGCAGCCTTGGGGGGCCCCTGTGCTCAGTGTGATGGTGCTCGAGGTGTTGTTGCCAACTCGTACTGCCTGTGGCCTCTCGCTGAGGAAGTCCAGTACCCAGTTACACAGGGAGGTGTTGAGCCCTAGCTGGTCTAGTTTGCAGATGAGTTGTTGAGGGATTATGGTGTTGAAGGCTGAGCTGAAGTCTATGGAGAGCATTCTCACATATGAGTCTGCTTTTTCCAGGTGGGTGAGGGATGGGTGGAGAGCTTTTTATACTAGTGAGTGTGTGCGCGTGTGTGTGTGTGCGCGTGTGTTTGCACATTTGCAAGACTACTGTATAATAATAAATACAAATAACGAAAAGAACGTAGCTTCACTAACAATGCCTATTATTTCGTGGGTTTACCTATGTAGTGCTGTAGTGCTGTTCGGTGCGGTAAAATCGAGTTGGCGAAGTCGTAGTTATTGGACTAGTAAAATCCTAAATCAGCGTAAATGTACACCTCACGATTTTTACACGTCACAAATTCACGAATATTACTAAACAAAACGACGTGTCCCTCCCTCTGCGCTGAGACCGCATATAGCCGTCACGCCGCGTCCTGTTGCGACGGGTCTGGGTGTCCAAACAAAAAAAACTTTTTGAACGTCCTATTTCCTTGAAAATGTGACGTGCCAAGCAAGTTCCCGGTATGAGTCCGCCTCTTCTCCGCTTCTCGCTGCGAAATCTACGGGCAACTTCTCGAGGGAAACTAAAGTACTCCGCATTATGTTAGATTCGAAATCGATTGGCTGAATGCGTCAGAACAGAACACATTGTTGACCTGATCGTCCAGGTAAGCCGCCGGGGCTCGTGACTCGTGTTGGTGTGGTGGTGGTGGAGGCCCGGGCTTCACTTACTCAGATTTTGTGGTTCCTCTTCTATGTCATATCAGACGTGTTTCGTGTCTAGTGAAGTAGGCGTACCGCAGAGTAAACCGATACAATACAGGAATGACCCAATTTACACCAGAATAGCGTTCGAGTGGAACTGCAATTACCCGTAATTCCTTTTCTTTTCTTTCGTTTTAACCTTAAATTCCATTACATCTCAAATTCGCGCCGATCACAGGGGGCGCATGCGGGCGATGTTCAACGTGAAAACTGAATAACAACCAAATAAATCAATCCAAATTACTAAATAAAAATGAAATATACAGGCTACATTGAATACATGTGTGAGTGGGGAAGTTCCGGTCAGTGCACTGCGTCTTCCATGCATGTCTCGGTGCACTATGTCCAGCCAGACTTTTCCCAATTGTTTCAATTGTTTCAAAGATTACCAGTTTGTCTCTGTCTTTGTCTTTACCAATGTCTTTTTTTATATTGAACACTCCACAGCGTCAATCTCAGATGGATTGAATTATCGGCCTACGGCCACAGAATGGTAGGAGTTTGCTCTAGAGAAGAAACAACGACGGAGGTTCTCTGTGCCCTGCTGCTCGTGGTAAGCTCATCTGCACAGAACTCTGCAAACGTTTTATAGATACGTTTATCTGTTATAGGCTATTTGTAGTGTACACTATTTGATTGAAGACCGAAATCAATGTAGTTTCAACACAATTCCTCACCATATATATATAGTATGATTTTGAGGTGCGTCGGCTTCTCATTCCCAACTTCTCCCTTCTGTCTTCTCCCCAGTGCATTTGTATTCCAACCATAGGGTCAGGGTACGTGGTGCCTCCAGAAAAGGGGGTATGTAGGCACGGTGAATATGCCACGGAGAATGGGACCTGCTGCAACAAGTGCGCTCCAGGTAGACCTCCCCACACACAACCCACATTATATGTAACATGATATGACGTTAGTTTCCACTTTATTTTCCCACAATACAACAGAATGCAGTTATCAGTCCAACCAGATGCTGATGCAGGTGCAAAGGCAAGGACATCTCAGTGTGGGGGCTATATAATAATCCACACATGTTACTACTACTCCTACTACTACTAAATGTATATTATTATAATAATGATCCTAATAACCATGTGATTGTTATTGTTGGTCTGCACTCTGTCCAGTTGTTGTTGTTGTTTTTTTTAACCCTGGACATGTAGTACATTGAGTCAGTTATGACACAGCTTTGATGAATACTCGATTCTGCTTGGCCAGTGTGACATTCAGCGCTCTGTTATTCATGTATACCAGACCACACAACTCACCTTTTTTTTTTTTTGCGTAAGCAATAAAATACTTGATACACTCATTTGTTGTTAATAATAATCAGTAATTAGCTGCTTCAAGTCCTGCATCACCCTATTTACATTTAGGGCATTTAGCGGACACTTTTATCCAAAGCGACTTACGACTTACGACAAGTACATTTGTCAGAAGAAGGTGAAACATTTCATTGCTGTTAATACAGTAAGAAAGTCACCAGATCAAGTTTCAAGCATTCCAATGGATATCAGGGTTCGTTTTGTAATTATGAGCATAGTACATTATCACTTACATATGAGTTACATGTGAACTTTTTTGCACTTTATTATTACTGCATTTGACGTAAACCTGAATGAGCTCTGACTGTTTTGATTCTGCGGCTGTCCTGCAGGCTTTAAACTTGGGGCGCATTGTTTTGCTGACGGCCAGAGGACCACGTGCTTCCCCTGTCCCCTGGGACAGTACACGGAGCACCTGAACTACAGCCCCAACTGCAGGAGCTGCAGACTCTGCCAGGGTGAGGCGCCGCGTCCCTCCCCCCAATTTCACCTGTTTGTTGTTCTTCGTTGCCTTAGTATTGTGAGCACATGTTTCATTTGCTTTTGTTTCTTTCTGTCTTTTTTGTCTTTCTGTCTAGCTCTCTTTCATCTTTCTTTCTCTATTTTGCTGCCCCCCCCTTTCTCCTATCTTCCCACCCTTTCTTTCTACATGTCTTTCCCTTGTTCCGGCTTTCATTCATCATTCCTTTTATATCTCTATCCTTCCTACTCTTGTTCCTTCTTCCTCTCTCTTTCTGTCTTTCCCTTCTCTCTACGTGTCACCCTCTCTCTCTGCCTCTGGTGTTTTCCAACCCTGCATCACCAGAGTTTGAAGAAGAGGTTTCCAAATGCAGGCCTGAACGCAACCGGGTGTGTCGTTGTAGACGCGGCTACTACAAAGACCCCATCGACTCGGGGACCTCTCAGTGTCTCATGTGTTCGACATGTGGACACGGGGAGCGGCAAACAGAAAAATGTGAGCGCACTTCACCTGTAAAGTCAGAACGTGTAGTAAACAGTTTCCGAACAGTAGTTTCACTGTTTAACATAAAGAAAGTACAATCACCAAATGCAAACATAATTTGGTGAATTGAATGTAGCTACTCCACTGTAGTCCACTATATAGGCCTAGACACATTATTTAAAACACATTTTCATTGACATTTCTCTTGTTGTCTTGACCGTAGGCTCTTCAGAACAGGACGCGGTGTGCGAGTGTGAGAAGGACTTCTACAGAATGAAAAACAAGTGTTTTCCTTGTAAGAAGTGAGTGTACATGCATACAGAAGTGAGTGTGGCTGTGTCATTTCAGCCCTGACATGGCCCGAGTCTCATGTTGGTGTTTAGTGTACTGGATACATGTATTTCTACATGCTCATGAGGAAGTCGTGGCGGCATGAACCGAAACCTTTAACTCGGTGCTTTATCTTTCCGATGTTGTCCAATCACCACGAAACAGGAAACTGTGCAGGCCTCACGTTGACACGTGGTTAAAAGCAAAGACTGATTGTTATTCTTTTCTTTACATATACATATACATGTATTACATATACATACATATATTAGATCCATGTTGTCACCTCACTGTCATCTTCACAATAATCTTAAACATCCTTCATTTTCCTTCACAGCTGTTCAGAAAATTGCCAACCTCATTGTCCATCATTTGTCACAAGTTAGTATCTTACCTATGTGATTTTGATGTAGCGATAAGCTAAGCTGTGTGTGTGTGTGTGTGTGTGTGTGTGTGTGTGTGTGTGTATGCGTGCGTGTGTGTATAAATATAATAATCACTGCATATACATAATGGGCAGTAATGCACATCTAACTCGAATGGGTGCATCAGTGTATACAAACCTTAATTCACTTCCACCCGCACTTCCTTGTGGTTCCCAACCATACAGCACCCCCCAGAGACACAGACGTCACCAAAGTGGTGGTGATCGGAGTGTGTGTGTTGATTGTGCTCCTGGTGATGGTGGGGTTCATCACCCACGCGCTCACCAAGAGGCACACCAAGTCAAAGATGGGGAGACGCTCTTCCTCGCACCCCGATGCAGGCCCCGAGGAAGCTTCCAAGGTACACTTACCTCTAGGCGCCAGGGGAATGTACACACGTGCCTTTTTAAATGGGTGAGGATCGGTGGAAACAAGGTTATGGCACGAGTGCGTCGTTTGACATCGTTGTTGGTGTAGAGGCGAGGGACTGCAGAGACAAATCAGCGGGTCGCTGTTAAACAGGGCAGCCCGTCAACAGCGTTGCAGTGGCCGAAGGACGTACTTTAATTGACGTCAGTACAATTGTCCAACAGTGGTGCGATTGGCGGCACGACAATACAAGTGTAAAACGGAAAATCTGGGGGGTGGGCCTCAGCGGTTGGTGGTTTCAGGTTTCAGGTTTCAAGTTTATTGTCACATACTTGATAACAACGGGCGTCAAAGTCAAAGTAGCTCTGCATTTACATTTACATTTAGGTCATTTAGCAGGCGCTTTTATCCAAAGCGACTTTCAAAGAGTACATTTGTCATTTCCTTCACATGGCAAGACATATAAAGGAATCAAGAGTATGTTTCTCACCCTCCCACGGTGAAACAGATAAAGTGCACAGGCACAACATGCAGCAGAAGACATTCCTAATACTAAAATTAAGGTAAACATGCCTACAGATAAGACAGAAAGATAAAAAAACAGACAATACAAGTAGTAAAAATAAATATGCAATGTGCAATGTCGGAATCTATTGTTATATGAGGTAGGAATAGCAGCATAAGTAGCATAAATAGATAGTGCAGACAGTACTGAGTATTGACAGTGCAAATGAACAGTACAGATAGTGCAAACAGTAGTGAGTATTGACTGCAAAAGAACAGTAAGGACAATAAGGAATTTGCTGGTGAGGGGAATTTACATTTACATTTACATTTAGGGCATTTAGCAGACGCTTTTATCCAAAGCGACTTACAAAGAGTACATTTGTCATCAGAAGGTGAAACATTTCATTGCTGAATTTGGTGAATTTACTCATAACTCATAATTACTGGAAATTACTGGAAATTACTCATTACCAGCAGTGAAATTCTTGCGGCCCGGGTGATCTCAACTTTGCATAATAAAATAAAATAGAATACAATAAGATAGAATACAATAGAATACAATGTGCAATCTAAATAATAACAAATGTAATCAAATCAGATAAGTAGCAGCAGAGTAAAATCGGTGAGGTAGATAAGCAAAATAGTGAATGAATGATGAATGAATGAATGAATAATGGGCAATGGTAGTACAAGAGCATAGGGAGATGCTCATGGAGGTAGGCAAGGTTGACACGGAGGTACAAGTAGATAGTGCAAAGACAAGTAGATGGTGCCATTGTGGGTTTATTTCCAGTGTGTTCTGCAATATCGTCATCCAGATGCATGGTACCACTGTGAGGCACTGATGACCACGACCACAACAAATGTAGTTACAAAGTGTGGAGGTGACAGGTGTAGAATCATCGATTGAGGACTACGTAGATGTGTTCACAAAGTGATGGGTGAAGAGGTGACCGAAAGCTATGGGGCAATTTACTAATTATATACATGAACACATGAGACATGCAACCCGGTCTCAAGCCTTGAGTACTGCCAGAGAAGTAAATGACTGAAAACCAAGCTGACCTAGTTGCGGAACAAAAGGGATTGAATGCTATCTCACTACAAAGTGTAGACAAAAGCAGGGGATAAAACAGCCCCACTTATGACAAGCTCCACAAATCCCCCCCTATGCCACTGCCCTTGAGAGGTATGTGGCGATGGCAACCTGTCTGACCACCTGCCCTGCTTTGGCCTTTAGACCCTTATCCACTGCGAGAAGCCCTTGTTTAAGGAGAACAACATGATGGGTCAATGCATCATGGTTTGTGAGCAGGAGCCCACCAAACTCCCTGACTGCATCCCTCTGGAGATAAACAGTGAGTTCTTATCGCCAAAGCGTCTTAAGTTGACTGTTTGATTGTGGGTGTGTGCGTGTGTGCATGTTTATGTGTGTGTTTGTGTGAGAGAGAGTGTGTGCCTTTGCATGTGTGTGCAGGTGTGTGTGCCCAAGCCTATTGAGCATGCGATAGAGTGAGAGAGCGAGTGGCCGCACCGTATCCAGTCCGGTGGTATGTGCGGCCCATACAGAGCCCCTTTTGTGCTATCTCTCTCTCTCACCCCCTCTTGCCTGACCCCCTTGAACCCCACCATGCTCCCCACCTCCGCCTCCTCCCTCCAGGCCAGGGGCTGATCTACGCCGTGCTGGGCCTGGTGCCCGCCACCCGGGTAAAGGAGCTGGCTCGCTGCCTGGGGGTGACGGACCTGGAAATAGAGCGGGTGGAGATGGACCACCGCACCTGCAAGGAGGCCCACTACCAGATGCTGCGGGTGTGGGCGGAGAGAGGGTCCCCGGGGGCAGGGGAGCGGGTCACGCAGGGGGCACACACACACACACACACCTCACTGCTTGGTTTTGCGACTACAGCCGCCAGCCACAATAGAACATCAGTGGGCCCAGGAGTCGTATCAGTCATGACTCATCTTTGTATCTGCAGCTGTGTGCGGCCGAGACAACATTACCCAGTGGGGAATATTTCTCACAGTCAAGCTGAACGAGTGAACAAATTACGAGAGTAGACCATTGAGTGGTGCTAGTGCTCCAGTCAGTTGTCCTTTTCATCCAGAGCAGAACAAACACAAGCGCAGAAAGGAAAGCTAGCAGTTAAAAAGAAAGCAAATAAATGTGTAGTAATTCTATGCCAACGGTTTCTTCCCATGGAAAGCCATGAAGCTACAAGGGACAGACCTGTTTTATCCGTGTACCAGCGCAGCTGAGGTCAAGCAGAATACATAAACATCAAATTGTAACCCACTGAACTCTCTGACTGATTAGCTGATTAACTCAAACTACAGTTCTGACAAGCGGACTAGCTAGTATGTTGACCCCCAGTTGGGGAAATTGTTCCATTGTAGCCTACGTATCAATTGCCTCCTAATTGACTTAATGGAAAACTCTTATTTGTTTCTCATCACGTGGGATAACTGGGTTCGAACCCAAACTTGTTGTGTTTCTGCTGGGGAGAACCTGGCTTTGTTTGCGTGGTTACATGACTCATCCTCACTTGTCCTCGTTTTTCAAATACCGGATACATTTCTGCCTCAATCAGCCTCACTCTAACACTCTCTCGCCCCATAAGCATTCCTTTCCCATGCAAGCAGTATTTATGACTAACTTGATGAAGAACTAGACACACCCTGTCTTGCTCTGTCTCAGCCATGGAGCTCAATAGCCTCGAGGGTCACGTGGCCAAATAGGTCAATCTCATTGGTTGGAAATATGGGCTCCTCTTGAACAAGGAAGTATCCATTGTTTAAAGAACTCAGATGCACCTGTTACTCCCTTTTGGTATTAGACTGGACATTGTATTGTTGTGATTCCGTTTTGCTCTTTATGATGTAAAAATCAATGGCTGTACTTTGGTTAATTTTGGAAGAAGACTATACAATGTAATTCTGACTTTTTCAGAATAAATTTTTTTTTACCCAAACAAAATGTTCAGTTTGTCCAACACATGTTGAAAACTTTATTTTTTCCTCTCTTGTAAGTCTAGGTTTCTACCTTTGAGCGCCATATCAGTCCACATTTCCACCATCAATGAGCGCCGATTGACATCGGACTTAAATTCCTCCGTATTCACCGTTTACGCACGTTTATTATCAACATGACTTGACGGACATCAACCCACAGCCAATCATTTCGCAAATAACAACGTCGCCTGCCCAGTTTAGCCTCACCAGCCCAGTGCACTGATTTGCCGGCTTCAAAATCCAGTTGTTCTTGTCAGGCCAGTTGCAGAGTGCATGCAAGGTGGGTGCAGGTGAAAGGGAGAGAGCGTTGGGGAGAGGGAGGCACCGAGAGAGAAACACAGAGGAGGAGACAGCTATTAGAAACAGAAGATGACTGCGTAAAACAAAATGGATACGGCCAAACCCAGGTAAATCGTAAATTAATATTAGCCTAATTAATATCCTATGTTGTCATGTAAAATATTGGTGAAGTAGGATATACTTAGAGTGGGCTATAGGCCATTATATACAGTATAGTGTACGCGTACAGTGTCTTGTCGTCACAGCCTGGTAGACGTTGATGCGTTCAAGTCACTTTAAGTTTATTTTATCAAACACCCAGTCTGAAGATTATGGTTACGTGGTTTTTCTAAAATGTGACCGACACACGCCTAGCCAATATTGACATTTGTTGTTAAAACCAAACAAAGAACATGGGTGGTTAAACGCGTTGATGATCACGGTGGTATTACTACAGGTTACGCTTTAATCTAAAAAGCTTGTATTTATGTAGAAGGCCTTTGGGTGTCTATTTTGGTAACCGGCGTGGTGCGTGGCTGTCTTTTGATGATGCCTTGATTCGCTTCTCGATATGTTTACCCTGCATGACGAGGCTTTCCTTAGGACTAAACGTGATACGAAAACCCTCTGAGAACGACAATCTGTTGTGTGGGAGAATCTGAACACATTCCTCCCGGTAACTTAAAGCCGACACATGTTGAGATGCCAGTTGTGGTCACAACACACACACACACACACACACACACACACACACACACACACACACACACACACACACACACACACACACACACGCTAAGGGATGCATTTCGGAGGCTGGTGGTCAAAAGTTGCATTTCCAAAACATCAACAAACACTGCAAAATATCTAGTTGTGCTTTGATGTTTCATTAAGTTATCATTAAGACTGGGAAGAAAATGGATTTGCCTTGTATTTAAATGTACTTGTCCATGGTGGGCAGCAGTGTGTGGAACTTGAGTGGATGTCTGCAACACAGAGAGTACTTTGACTATTATTTATTCCTGCTAATTGGCGCTGTACGTGAGTGCAGTGGGAGAGGAGAGAGTGTTGGAGCAATGAAAGAATGTCTGAGATCCCACGTCACTCTCTCCTTCCTTCCCACGGGAAATTATCTCTCCATCTCTCATCCTCTCTCTATATATCTCTCATCTTCTCTCCTGCGTGACAAAAGAATAGCAGATGGCTTCATTTATGTCCCTGTTTTATTACATGGTGGACTACCAATGCACCTACTCCATATTTGCTTTAAATGCAAAGACGAGAAACGACCAGACGGCCGTTGATGTGATTGCCTTGCTGAATGTCCGTGCAGGCTGCAGGCAAGATCTTGTTCATCAACCTGCTCCATTCTGTTGGAATCTGGGTCACAAAACTACACCTTTCCTCCAACAAAGACTCGCTGCATTCGATTAAAGTCAGTCTGCCTTTCAATTAAAGGACGCCCCATCAGGCTAGCATGTAAGTCAGGGCCGACTTCACACTTTACGCTCTGTGTGTACACGGCACAGTATATCGGCCTACATGCTATTTATATAATACGTGATGAAAGTAACTGCTTGTACCTCACGGTCACATTGTCAGATCTGTCGTGCGATGTCAGATAAAAACAATCAAGTCAATCCCTGTGGCTGTGTATTTCACATGCAGTGCTTTGTTAGAGCCCTGTGTGTAATGCACAGCCCTTCTCCCAGCCAAAGGCCCTTCCAGCAGTTGGCAGACACTTCTGTTATTTAATGGCTGAGGCAGATTAGGCCTGGCTTGAGCTTTCCATCTGAACGTGTTTGCAGGGTTTGTTTATACAGTCTATCTGTGATTATGGGCTACATGTTGCTGAGACGTCTGTGTTGTGGTGGAGATGAATGAGCCGCTGACAGTCTTACTGGGGGTCAGGTCCATGTGTGTTTGGTTTGTACTTATTCAGCATGTATACATCTAGTATGTAGTGTACTCAACATCTATTTTGAATACAAATTTAAATATTCAAATTGACTTGTGCAGTTAATTGCTCTCTCTCTCTCTCTCTCTCTCTCTCTCTCTCTGTCTCTGCTGATTGTGCAACCCGGCTGTATGTCTGTTGAAACAGACACCAGACAGCTCTTTGTTGTACACCTAATTGTTGGATTTTGGAGAATAAGCTGCAGTGAACACACCTGCCAATCAACCACTCCTCTCCCTAACCCCCCCCTTTCTATGTCCAATTGTCTCTGCCATCCACCTCTCCTCCATCCCGTCTCTCTCTCTATCTCTCTCTCTCTCTCTATCCATTATCTCCTGATAAAAACTGCAAGTGAGGCGTTGCAGATTTCATTTGAATGTAGAAATTCCAATTAGGATTATCTTGTTTTTTCACTGGCGGCACTGATGGGTCTTTAGTTGTGAGCCAGTGCTGCTGTTGTGCCTGCTGGAACACACAATAGTCAGAGAGAGAGAGGAGACCACGTTCATCTCTTATCGCAATGCTTGACTTTTTTGTTTGTTTGGTAGGTTGTTGGGCTGTCTTTCTTTGTATTGACTGTAGGTCTTTGTGTAACTTCTGCCTGTGTAACCAAGAGATTTTGGTTAGCTGACTGAGGTCTGTGTGTGTGTTTGTGTGTGCGCCTGCGTACATTGGGCTTCCGATGATTGGGGAGTGAACAGCACAGCTGTGCCAAAGGGACAGAAGGAGAGCACGATGGCGCTTTCAGACTGAAAGACGTAGAGATTGTAGTGCTCTGGATGAAGAAAGGAGACCAAATGGTAGTCCTGAAGACACAAATGAAGGTGGCAGCAGAAACGTTTGGATCCCGGACGTTCGACCAGCTGGATGGTAGAACGGAACATTGGACGGATGAAGAGACTCAAGAGGCATCATTTGAACCCTAAGGAAGGAGTCCAGACTACTCTGGCTTGATCTATTTTCTACACGGCTTCATGGACACCTGAGGACGGTTCCTTAGATGTTGCTAACAGCACAGGGCTTTGGTCGTTGTCTGTCTATCCATCTCTTTGATTATTTGTCTTTAAGCTGGAATTGAGTGCTGGTATAGCGCAGCCCCCAGAGGGCTGCCATAACTGTGAGCTTGCTTGCACACCTGTGCGGTTTGGTCTGTTTTAACTGCACCGTGGAGCATTTCTTCTGATTGTCTGGTGTCTCTAACACTCGACCTAGAACTAGAACCCTGGTGCGGACCAAACAAGCAAACTCTGGCCTGCTAGGAAACAGGGGTCTCGGCCCACAGTGAACTAGAGTTTGGTTCACTTGAGATGAGAACTTGATCCGAATCCAAATACAAGTAGACAAATACAGGAAACAAACCAACAACAGTGACTCAAGGCAGCTCGGCTGTATCCCCTCTTATCACATGAATCAACACATTGTTTTATGTGCAATGTCCGCATTCAAACTGAATGTGCTGTGCATTGCGTGGCTATCAAGCTAATGTATGAAAAGTCGACAGTCTCTAGATATACTCTCCTCTATATTCTCCTTCAGGGAGCAGCCTGACTCTCGTGAAGAGCCCTAAACCCCCAATCTACTCCTGATAATAACTCAATACTGCCCCATCCTTCTCTTTGTGATCATATAATTAATGTCTACTTACTTCATATAGGTACAAACACTCAAACCTACACTCACTCCCATGCGCACACACTCACTAAGTGCTGACAATTACAAGCCACCAGTGGAGGCGTGGGCTGAGAACTGGAGTGTTATGTCCCATCATTGGGAAGATTAAAAGCCGACCCAAATGGATATCATCCCCCTTGTGGCGAATACACA
>OMKQ01094016.1:0-15605 GCA_900302335.1 Phycis phycis
CGCACACACACACACACACACACATGCACACACACGCGCACACACACACACGCACACACGCACACACACACGCACACACACACACACACACACAAACACACACGTGCACGCACAGACGCACACACACACACACACACACACACACACACACACACACACACACACACACACACACACACACCTGAAGGGCTTTGCGTTGCGTAAAGGTGCTGAAGCCAACCTCAAACAAACCAGCTGACACAGGCCAGACAACAACTAGTGTATGAGCCGCACTGCTAGAAAGTAAAAGGGGGGGTCAAACCGTGAGATCAGCCGCATCGCAACAGTCATCGCAGTGGTGCTTAATGGGCACGAAAAATAGCGACGCCATTAGGGGCCTTGCTGAGCAGCTCCGCAGTTGCACTGACCCAAAACTTGCCGTTTGCCACTGAAACGGGGCGGCTTTGCTGGTCGCATGCACCACAATCTGGAAATGTGTGAACACATATTCACAATAACTGCTATTTAGATACTTCATTTCTTAATCTTAACCACAACTACATAAAAAGCAGCGCTATGCTATTTTTCTATTTCAGTTTCCACGTCGTTATAATACTCTGTAACACTCCAATACTCAAATGCGGGGAACTCCTATCCGGGCCAGTAACTGAACAAACCTATTTTAGTTCGACAATGAAACCCGGGGAGACTATAATAAAAATGAAAGCCCATTGTTTATCATAGCACTTTATATAATTTTCAAATACTCACAACAATTGTGAATATTTGACTAACACAAACCATAGTCACCCAAGAGCCCCACAACTAACTACACTATGAGGGGTCAGCCCTAGGATACAGCAATCGGACTTTGGGTGCAAGTGTCTCCTGGTTTACCCTTACAGTTTGTTTGCTGTGATTACGCAATATGACATAAGGGACTGAGACATCTCATTTTGGCTACGCTGTACCATACCAGCGCGTATAATAGTCTTAGTGAGGTAAGCATGCTAATCCCATAGAAACTAATGGATTAACATAAATTAAGGGTCGAATTAGTGCCTGCCATGACTCTGGAAAACTCGTAGGCTTCGTAGGCTACCCTCGCAATAAGCGAGTCATGATTGACCTTCAAAACCAATGTGCTGCCATGTATAACATCTGAAAAATAGGATGTACCTATAACTACAGTTATAATATAACACCCATGCAATGGCCAAGTTTGATACGTTTCCATTTAAGTTGCAATTCAAGATGTCTCTTTCAAATGTCTTGTGTCTTATATACTTAACATTGCAATGGCTTCTTTTACTTGTAAATCGAGGTCTCATGGGAGCGATAACATCAATATGGTTTCTGTGACGTTTAGCAACTCCCGACAAACCTTTCAGGCCAATTATTTGCGCACGTGTGGCATTTGTTTACGCCCGCTCTGAAACATTGCTGTGTGACCAAAACCGAAGCAGAGTGAAAGTACAACAACGTGACAAACGTGACCAACTCAACCAAACTATAGGTGAAAAAAATTTACTTTTACATAAACATAAAACACATTTCTTATGGTCAACTGACTAGAGCAGGAATTCTGAACCAGGACAGGGGAGAATTTGTTTTAGGTTTTAGAAAAGCATGTTTGCGCAAACACTGATATAGGTCAATACTACAACACCAGGCTAAATATATTCCACATGTAAATACAAAACAAAAACAGGATATTAAACTCATAATAAACCCATAATAATGAGTAACAACAGGAGAATAGGGTTAAAGTTTGGGTTAGGGCATTGGTTAGGGGCATTCAAAAAAGTTGGCATCGCGTTTATATTTAGAAATTGTACTAGAATTAGAATTAGGTAGAAATGAACATTAAATGTTGAGACGATGAGAAAAATAAAAACACACCTGTGCGGCCAGTCAGCCGGCGCACGTGACCTGGTCCACCCGGGCCTGAAGCTCGAAGGCATCGGGTCGATCCTGGGGGTTGACCGCCAGCATGTCCATCAGCAGCTTCTTCACGCCGTCCGACATGGAGGACCTCCGTTTCTGCGGAATGTGCAGTACCATTTTTGGGTTCTCTAGCAGCGCCTCTCCGACCGGCACAATGTCCTCCCCCTGTCTCACATACGTGCCCAACAGCTCCCTCTTGGACTCGGCGTCAATGAAGGTGATCCTCTCCAACATGGCCCAGATGATGATGCCCAGGGCAAAGATGTCTGCCTTGGCCGTGTAGTGGCCCTCCCACACTTCGGGGGCCATGAAAAAGTCAGAGCCGCACGCCGATGACAACCAGTACTTGTTGATGTTGGATGTGCGGTTCTTGTTGTTGTCCTCGCCTTCCTTGCCCAGACAAGCTGCGCTGCCGAGGCCGGCGCAGACCTTGCTGAGGCCAAAGTCGGCCACCTTGAGAACGGGTGTGCCGGACTTCTCCGAGATGAGGATGTTGTCGGGCTTGAGGTCGCGGTGGACGATGTTGTTGTCATGCAGGAAGGCAACGGCGCTGGTGAGCTGCAGCATGAAGCTGCTGTTGGTGCGAGGGTCTGGCCGCCGGGAGAGGATGAACTGGTTGAGGTCACCACCCTCGCAAAACTCCATGACAAACCACAGGTAGCAGGGCTCCTCTGGGTGACTCAACACTCTCTCGCCTGCAAAGAAAGTGTCAAGAACCGGGAAATGGTGAGGTGGTAAGGCATTATTGGCCTTTAAGATAGCTGGGCCACATATATGGATAACTGAAACTGGTCAGAGAAGCCTCCATGAATACAATAAATTAAATTAGAACAACACATTCCTTCCTCTCTAAGGGACCTAACCCTAACCCTAAAAGTGATTGAAAAGTGAGTAAATTCCTGACTAAAAAGTAACATGGCAGTATATATACACAAGCTGTGTGAGAGCAAAATACGAAATCATGAAATAGCCTTCTACATATCCTACATACCGCAACAACAACAAAAAACTTAAACGTCGTTATAAAAGTGCACAGCATACCGTTGCTGTGCCAATAACAAATTGCCCTTAAATGATCAAGTCCGACGCCTATCAAGCAAAGCCATTGCCACAGCTGTTTGTCAACAACAAAAATGGGTTGACTTTATACTAACTGTCACATTATGAACAAGAGGCAAGAGGTCCAAACACCAAAATACATACATCTAAAATGTATGGTTCACCTCCTCGGTTCAAATACAGACGGACAACGTCCGGATGTAAGCAGTAAGCTATAGGAACAGACTCCATTTTGGCTGGACGACCCTTAACCCCCCAAATGCAGTCCATGTCATGTCGACAAAAACGTACGCCTGCTTAGATTTCAAACAACATTTTACTAAAACATGTTGTCGTAGATTAAAAAAAGGCACTGCATTATATGTTAACTATTCTTAAAAAGGTATACCGTTCCGACAATGGCCACTGTAACAACTGTGTAACAAATTACGTAACGCTGTTACCAAACCTCAGAGAAGGCAACATGTTTGGAGACAATGTGAGCGGTCAGCACCGAAAGACTTTTTTAGACAGACTGCTCGGTTTGACGAAATCGTGTCACAGTAAACAACTTAGTATTTTTGTAATACACATTGGAATGTCCTACCTTTTAACGAAGTCTCCACCAAGCGCAAGTACTGCCTCGATCGTTTGTTCCCATGGCTCATTTTCTGGGCCAGGCCGTTTCTTTGCAACACACATTCTTCCAACTGCACAACGTTTTGATGTCGTTTTTCCAAACTTGCCAAGGCCCAGAATTCCTGTAAGGCCAGCTCGACATTTTCTGGTGCATCGCATCGAAGTTTCTTAACTGCAACTTTGGCTCCTGATCTACGGGCAACTGCTTCGTAAACCACGCCATAGCTACCCCTCCCCACCTCACGCAGTATGTTATATCTGGGTGACATAACTCTCCTCTCTATACTGCCATTTTTTTGAAAAACAGTGTCATCCTCCATATCGTCGTCATCTGTATTCCCCATGCTCAACGACTTCAGTACATTTGCAATTTCCCTTTTGGTCGATTTATCTTGTCCAAATTGTTTGCAGCATGCTCGCACACTCCTGGTGCGCCTTCGCCTGTTGTCACCTGCGGTATCCATAGGTCCCTCCCTTTAGGATTCAAGCAAAAATGCGTTATCATTCCACATGTTGCCAATGGATGCGACGGTTCCAGTGTAGCCACAATAATTGTTCTGCCTATGTCCTGAGACTGAAAACAGACATGCATTAGTACAAAGTGTTCAACACAGTTGAACATTGAGGGGAGGGGAGGATTACTGCCCCGGGTGAGTCCATTCGAAAAAGAACACGGGGTATCGATGTCAAATTAAGACTATTTAAATGTCAACAACGGCAAGTAACAGGCACGATTAAGGACACGACAAAGTTAATGCCAAATAAACTACATTAGGCCCTTGCATATTTGTATTATTTAACCGTTGTATGTAGCGTACGGATTGAAAAGCATACATACAAGTACTTTGAATGTGCTAATTTTCATATGAAATTAATATATTATAGAATCGTGTATGGTATTCTTTTTTTTGCTTCAATATTGTAGTCTTCGCCAAAGTGAGTCAATTATTTCTCAAACCCTGTAAATAATTGTTAGTGATTACTATAACGCCCCTACCCGGTTCTGAGAATGGTTCCTCCACTCCAGCGTGGTACTTCACGTGCTTGTGATCAACATACAAAGGAGGAGGGGCGGGGAAACGTGTTCATCACGTTGATGCCATGGCGGTTCCCAAATGTATGCTTCTGCGAGACCAATAGGTTAAAATCGTTATTATACAACCGTGGTTCAAATGCTTACCACCACCTCAACCAACAACTAATTTTCGTAATGGGGTTTACCAATTCTAATCAAACATGCATACGGAGCCATGCATACGGAGACAGAAAGTCAATCATGCAAAAGTACCTTAATTACAAGGTTCACATTTAAAGTCATTGTGGATATTTGCTGAGAAAACTCCTTATCAAACTGAAAAAAATAATAATTCCTTAACTAAGCTAAACTATTTCAGCATACAGTTAGGCTATATGAAGCGTGGCATTATTATTAGGGTATTGTTACATAATACCCATATGAATACGAAACAGACAGCTAAATGTATGTAGTTTGTGGTCAAATGTATGGTGTTCCCCAGGGATCCAATGAGAAAGTGGCACAATGGACACAATGAGTTTGATTAGTGGAATCCCGGAGAATACATGCTTTGGATAATTGATTGTTAACATAATGTGACACCATGGACGTAGGATCCGACCAGGGAGGGGGCTAAATGTCCCTCCCATTTACGACCATGCCTGACTGTCTTCAACTATTATTCTACTCCCTGTACATCAGTAAACTTAACTGAACGGCATACGTAACTGCCCAAGTAATGTTAATTGTCCTACAATATGCATTTTGTATTAAAATATTCACAGAAAATAGGAGAAGCACTACTTTCCAGTATGAGGTTTATCTTATTGTCTAGAGTAGGGATAACATATTTTATTTATTGAGTCTGGGTCACGTGACATGGGAGCTATTGAACAAATATTATGAATTTAGTATTAAAATATTAATATGAAATAGGAGAAACCCTAATATGCAGTTTAAAGAGGTATGTCTTATTGTCCAGTGCAGGGATAATAATGATTTGACTTCACTGTCAAATGACATGGAAGCTGTTGAAAAAAACTACAATTATTTTCTGAAATTAAAATGACCGAAAAACAGCTCACCCAACTTGCTGTGAGTTCCACCACCAGCGATCTGTCCAAACAACAAAGGGCTGGTCAACTCCCTCCAACCAATGACGCCACTCCCCCAGAGCCATCTTGATGGCAAGCAACTCCCTATTGCCAATGTCATCATTTCTTAATGAAGCTGAACGTTTGAGTGAAAAACAAAGCACATGGGTGAAGCCCGTTGTCCATAGGAGGCCATTGAGAGAGAACCCGGTGTCCAAAGCATTCGCCTCCACAATAAACTGCTGGACTGGATCGGATCGAAGAACCTGGCGAACATGCAGTTTAGGATCTGAGGGGGACCCAGAAAAAATCTGAATGATTTCATTGTAAACAAAAACAATCCGGTTCACAGCATTGACCAAGGTTCGAAACCGAACCGGTTAATCCGAAAGGCATCGCTTGATATTCAAAGTGTTGAAGGGGAGTGCTGAACGCCGTCTTGGTAATTCTGCGGAACAGAGGATAAGTCAATAGACAGGGTCAAGGAGTCAGAGATAGGGGTGCTTCAGGAACTAACCTTACCCGAGCTCCAGTCCACCTGCAGGTTGTGGATCTGCAGCCAAGGGAAACAGAGCACTATTAGGGAGTGGGAGCAATTGAGAATGTGAAAACTAACCTTCTCCTTGTGATTACCTGACAGTAAAATAGTTACGGGACAGTTCTATACTCAATGAGTGCAAGAGGAAGTCCGTTGAGTGCTTTTGACTCCAGGGGCCAGTCCCAAGGGCTCAGTCTCAATCCCCATCTGCTTAGCTACCTCCCTCCCTTCCTCTAAAAAACTCTCATCCACAACAGAGTCAGAGTCAGAAGAGGACACAGGGACTGCGTTCGCCACAAGAGGGTAGCATTGAGTTGGGGACATGAGACAGTGTCGTCAGTATCCCACTACTGGCGAGCCAAACGTTTTCCCGAATGGCCTGGACAGACGGGGCAGGATGCTATCCAATGTCCACCCTGACCGCAATGAAGGCAAACCGTCACTGAGGCGATGAGTGCTCTCCTCCAGGGATAGCCGGGCTCTACCAAACTGACTGGGCTCAGAATCAGAGTTAAGGAAACTTGGCGGGACTCGGAACCTCTCGGAGGTGGAGAAACACTATTAATCAAGACTAGTCGGTCAAGATCTTGAGGCTCATTGCAGGACGCCAACTTGTCTTTCACAGCTTCACTCAGAGCATTGTGAAACTTCACTCAGAGCATCACCAAGGTGTTCCCACCCGTTTTCAGCAGCGAGTGTCCGGAACTGTCCAAGAGAGAAGAAACGTGAGGCTGCATCCCTGCCTTCGACAGGATGTTCGAAAACCGAAAAGGCTGGGGGCATGGTGGTGCCTGAGGGGTAAATGCTTGTAGGAGGCCGGTGAGAGCCGCCAGAAATTATTTTACATTCAAAATTTCCTTGAGGGCCTGTTCTTGTCTCTCCAGACGGATATCTTGGTTGGCGCAAGTTTAGTGAAGAAATTTGCCCATATTGGCAATACCCTCGATGGCTTGAGAGTGTTGACCAAGCATGGTGCCTTGATATGTAAGGGCTTGGCGGAAGGTCTGGTGTGTCCACTGGGTTAGTCATCTTGGCCAGATCATACTGCTACGGTCCGAGCGTATAAACCAAATGCAGGACACAGGGTCAGAATTTGAGACAGCAGGTTATGGTTTTAACGACAAACAGGAAATACTGAACAGAGATGTAGGCAGACCGGGAACCAAAAAGTGTACGTGGGCTCATTACCTCATCAATCTCATCATGTATTTAAACCTTTAAAATACATGATGAGGTAATGAGCAGAAACATTAAAATGAGACGTTAAACACACACCGACACCCACAGACACACAAGGGGGAGAGACTGGCGTAGGCTAGGTGGAAGTGGAGGGCGTGACAATTCAAATATTAATGTACATTTTGAGTACGCACTACCTAATGAAATAGGTGTGCTTCTGTTCAGTCCAATTTGGTAAAAAATAAAATAAAATAAAATAAACTATATATATATCTGATATGAGCACGTCAGCACGAAGGAAATGTAAATAGCAATGGTTTTGTGTAATTCAAACAATAATTGATGGTCCCTAAGTGAAACCCGTGTGGTTAAGAGTAAGTGCTCGGCGGTGAGCAACCCGTCCTCTAGTTCCGACACTGGGTGAAACTGAGTAAGAAGAAGCCGCTGGATCCGGTGTGGATGTCTGACTAACTGACTTAGCTGCGGGCAGTCACAGTGCGCCTTCGCCTGTTGTCACCTGCGTTATCAATAAGTCCCTCCCTTCAGGATTCAAGCAAAAATATGACATAATCCAACATGTTGTCAATGGAAGCAACACTTCCAGTGTAGCCATCATAACGTTTCAGCCTATGTTCTGGAAACATACGCCTTAGTACAAAATGTTCACAGTTGACGACAAGGGGAGGGGAAGATTCCAGTCCCGGGCGAGTCCATTCAAAAAAGAACACGGGGTATCGATGTAAATTTTAAGGTATAATATTACATGTCTGCCGCTAGAGGTCACTCAACCCAAACAATAACAAAATATGTAGTTTGATGATGTCATGAAGTAGCGTGGGAACGTGGGAGTTCTCTATCAATCGCGGATGGCGTCGTTCGATTGTTAAAAAAAGACAAAATAAACAAGTAAAGTCTCTGTGTGGGAAACACAAAATGAGCTTTGTGGTGGCATGAGCCATTGTCATAGCAGCACATCGTGGTAAGCTATATAGATATTGAAATATCATATAAAAAGTACGTCTCTACGGCATTTCCAGTGCGGTCAGATTTCTCTGGGTTATACCATTGTGCATAATACTAGTTTTTCACTTACATTTCGCAATCTTAACCAAATAGGGAGTCACGTCTTTCTCAAACCACCTGTTGCTTCGCACACCGCGGCGTTATAGATGCTGTAGGCCTGCGTTTCCGAGAAGCTCAAACCTCTGCCAGGCGCGCCTCGTATTACCCGTGAAGACGTGTAAACTCCATCCTTTCACCAACATGTCATGTGGATTGAATTATAATTTAGATTCAGTTTTTATGCAAGTGTAAAATAGTGTAACTAAAGGCAGTTAGCGGATGAGGGGGGTTATGATAAGTGTGTGTGAATTCAAGTGTCAAGTCGCTTACAATCACTTACAGTCATAATTAGGCTGCACCCACAAGGTGGCCCTGCATCCGTTGCACAGCAAAATGATTACATTTGTGTTACACTCTAGCGTCATCTTGTGGTCATGCAACCGTTATACAGCATTTTTTTTAAAGTCTTCTCTGAGGTTCACATTCCATCTTTGCCATCTTTTCTCACGGGAGGTGGAGCTTCTCACTATGTTCTCACACACAGGTGTCTACCTCTATGCTCCCACACGTCTTTGTTGAATAAATAAATGGCATATACCTTTTTAAAATAAGTAGTCTTATATGTATAAGGTTGTACTGTAAAATAATGATTGTGTTGACTACAATTATTAACTCATAAGATACACAGACTGCTCTCAGCCAGGTGCATCTGACCCTAATAGGCAAGGATGACCCTAAGCAGTTTTTGTGTTGGACACATCTTAAATGCAGGGAATGTGATAAACAAGAGCTGAGAATAACATTTCAAACACGGCCAGTACATTTTGTAGTGTCACTTTTGTTGCCCAAGAGACAGACTTTAACTGACCTTCGGGGTATTTAGCCCTTTATGAGACACATGTATCTACCAGATATGAATGTGTCCAACCTCCATATAAATGTGTCCCACCTCCCCTGTTTGAGTTAATTGTGGTTCATATAAGTACACCAATCAAGGATACCATTCTGTGTAATTGAAGTTTTAAGACTGTTATGATAAAACATTTGTGATATCATATCTCACGATGGTGATTATACTGATGAAACCAATGTCCTACAACATGTACAGTATGATAACGATACCCGATTGTGATTGGTTAAACTGACTTGTTCTCAGAACAGAGCTGTCAAAAATCAGTTTGGTTGCTGTTGCTTAATGTTGCTGTTTTGCAAAACAGAAGTACCTCCTGGCACCGTACACATTACAGGCCAGTACAGGCCGCTGTAGTCGTTGGAAATAGAGGGGTGAGAGAACGGTACTCAGTTGGTCGCAACTTCACCGGGTCCCATCCTCTTCTCTCTGTTCGCCGAGTCACTGCGTTCTGTTCCTCACTCACATGGCTTTTACTACTACAGCGATGCAAATGACCCACGACTAATTCTGTGTCTTTCTATCCACTTACTGTAAGTCGCTTTGGATAAAAGCTTCAGCAAAATAAATGTAATGTTAGGTGCCAGTAATGTGTGTAAAAACACTGCTTACCACCGAAGGAGAAGATGAACAATGAATATTAGAATGAATACTAATTGCAATGCCAATCTGTTGTCTATATTAGTGTAAGTACACAGCCATGCTTTTATATATTCAGCTAAGTTAAAACTTTTATAGCTGAGTTTGCAGGTATTTCTGATTATTTGTAAAAATCAGTGTGGTGCTAAGCCTACACCTGGTGAACAAGGGCAGCTGCTTTTGTTCACATTATGTTCCCCGCTCCTCCCCTGCCCACTTTCCCTCTGCAACACATGCTGTTATATTATACCAAGAGCTGAGGGTAAGCAAAATAGGGGAAAGTGGAACTGCTAACGCAGCCCAACTGCTAGGTCGCCATGTTACATCACTTCCTGTAGAGCTACAACCACTGTGTTTATAATTTAAGTAGTCTTTAATTTCAGATTATTTTCTTTACTTTAATCCTGGCCAACATATTTGAATTAGTTGTCAACTAGTGTAATTTACTCAATTTCTTGCATATTTTGAGTCTGAATTATTAAGCCCTTTAATCATTTTTTTGAGTGACCTTCCATGAATCTATGCAACAAGGAATTAAGGCATCTCTGAAGGCAAAAGGGAGTGTATGTGTGTGTGTTCATCTGGCAACTTCTACTGTAGTACAGCATTCTTGTCAACTACGCTGTATTTACCTGTTAACTGTGTTTGCTAGAGAATTTGAATTTAATAAGACCAATGTTGGTGAACCCACAATTCTTCAATTACTTTCATAAACATTACAATGACACTAGAAAATGTCACGTTAACTAACAAAGTCAACATTATACTTCACTAGACACTGAATGAAGATTATGAAAATAATGTGCACATTTGTAGCTTAAAATGTTCTCAAAATGCATTTTAATGCTGAAGTTATCTGAAACTATTGCATTGACTTTCTACGGCTATCATGGTTTCAATAATGTGAACGGATATCACAGGTCATTTAAGACACTGTTGGAGAGGTTCATCAATGTTTGAAAAAGGTATTCATCATTGCGGGTAGCATGCAAATGCAGGTTTGCTGTAGTTTGAAGTTTTCTGGGGGCATAGCCTTCTTAAGGCTTGTTTATGTGTCATATGTAGTAGTTTTGATGTGGTATTTGTTTTATATACAGTTTGTGCACCTACTTGGCATACCTTATGCCATATGCTTATCCGGGGCCGGGTCGCAGTGGCAGCAGGCTGAGCAAGGAACTCCAGACGTCCTTCTCACCAGCAACGCTTTCCAGCTCCTCCTGGGGGACCCCGAGGCGTTCCCAGGCCAGATGAGATATATAATCCCTCCAGCGAGTTCTGGGTCTCCCCCGGGGTCTCTTACCAGTTGGACGTGCCCGGAACACCTCTAACAGGAGGCGCCCAGGAGGCATCCTGATCAGATGCCCGAACCATCTCAACTGGCTCCTTTCGACGCGAAGGAGCAGCGGCTCTACTCCGAGCTCCCTCCGGATATCCAAGCTCCTCACCCTATCTCTAAGGCTGAGCCCAGCCACCCTGCGGAGGAAACTCATTTCGGCCGCTTGTATCCGCGATCTCGTTCTTTCGGTCACTACCCAGAGCTCATGACCATAGGTGAGGGTTGGGACGTAGATCGACTGGTAAATTGAAAGCTTTGCCTTTTTCCATTTTACCCTCATGGTAGGGTAAAATGGAGGGTTTTCCTAACCCTAAGACACCACAAGTTAATCATCAATTCGAAGTGCAAATTGCAAATGATGTTTGGAATATCTATCACGCCTGTAGTTGTATGACGGGAGTGTTGCCTCGTGCCTGGTGAGTTGTGAACCGGGTGGATTCTCTCCTCTTCACACTCACTTAGAAGGTCATTGAAGTACAGCTGTGGCTCCTTAGCAGAGCAGGCAGAGGGAATTTAATTTAAACAACGTCACATTGCATTTATCTTTCAATATAAACAGCATTTCCTTTTGCACTACGAATGACCCTTTCCATGTATCCTTATCCCTTCTCCAAGACGTTCAGAATATGAGCATAAATGTTAGGGAAAATATGAATACAGAATTTCCATTTTTCCATCACACGCAGCTGTTAGAAACAGACATGGTTTTGTGAATTAAAAAAAATGCTCATCATCATGGCAGCATCAGAATGTACCATGACTCTGTTTCTCAAGCATCGTCCACAGGTTGAAAACGTAAAGTTCAGACCACATCTTGGTGAATGAAATAATAATATATTGTAGCACCTAAAAGCAGTTGCTTTACTTATCTTAACTTAGTGAATTTTATGTACTCATCATTCTGCACTTTTTGGGTTAATCTTCATTGTTGAATGCACTTGTAAGTGTCTGTAACTGTAAGTTACGCTGCTACTAAATAAGTGTAACGTAACATGCATGTTTTAAATGTCCACTAGAGGGCAGAAATATGTCACAATTCCTTGTCAAGACCACATGATCATATCGCTTGCTGCCTGAAATCCCACACCGATTTCAGCCTTCTAACTTTGTCTTCTATCTTTGACGAGTCACACTGAAACTTGCTCTGCTCTTTAACATTGAGTAAATCAAATTTCCTATGAATATTTGCAGCTTTGAAGAATGATCAGAGGACCACTAATCATCAGGTAAAGATCATTAGTGGTCACAATGTAACAGAAAAGAAAAAGATAATTACAAAATGCCAGGCAAACTGTACATGTGGAGGTGTGGAGATAGAGTGCAGTTAGTCAGAGCTCCAGATCAGTGCTCTTTAAAGACAGACCCCCCAGTAGTGGCTGCCCTGAGTGGCTCCGGCTAAGTGACAGTTGATGGGATTTGAACTTCAATATGTTTGGAATCTCTCAGGTTATATTCGCAAAATAGGTCGATATTCTCAAATTACTAATACGTGGGGCAGCACACCCACATTTGATATTCTGTATCCCTCGTGGGCCACCCCTACAAAGATGGTCTGGATACACCACAAGTCAAATCTGTTTGTTCCGAATCATTCATCATTCAATTCAAAAACATTATCTGTGATTCAAATCCAATGAAGCCAAACAAGGTTCTAAACAGATTTATTAGAGATATTAATGCATATAGCTCCTTGGAGAGTGCTTTATTTGGCTGTCAACCAGTCCTTGCTGCATAGAGTTAGTATAAAGAAGATGCTCTCTATCTATGTACACATCTCTCCTACCTGTCTCTCAGTGTTGGGCTGCTGAAGAGGGGTGTTTATAGATGCAAATTAGAGCATCAAGGATTTATCTTTCTTATGCACATGCTTATTGGTGAGGCTGGAAACAACACCGAGCTCAGCCCTCTGAAAGAGCAAGCAACACTACCGTCTTCATGCTGGTCATATGAGCTCAGGGGCCGGTGAGTCAGGGGTCATTCACATTCACCCTGACCTCACCTCACCACTTCATCTGACCTCCTGGACAGACGCGGCTAATTATCTGTAGCTCAGTCTCTCCATATCTCAGCATTTAAGTACATTGTGAACTACAAAAGTGCACGCTTTAAATAAAAAATAAACTACCTTAAAATAATGATTGACACTCCTTTTTTACAGACTACATTATTGTCATTTATATATGATAAAATCTCTGCAGGCCTTCGGGCCTCCCACAGAGTTCAGCGTGGAGCCCTCCCTTCCCCTTGGATACATTATTATGAAGCAAAGGTGCCTTTAAGGACTGCTTAGCCACTTCTCCTATGATGGCCTGGAGTGCTTCTGCATGTGCAAGCAGGTATAGTATGTACAGCCACAGCATGCATGTCACAGTTTGTCCGCTAAAATCTATATTTGAGACAATCAATCACAAATGACAAGGCATCAGTGTCTCTGCAATGTGTTTTCAGGCCAAGGTTTCTTACATACATCTTTCCAACATTGTGCTGTTCTCTGGATTCCCAGCTGACTAAGAAGGGTCTGAGCCATTCACTCACCTGTCCTTTACCATGCAGAGAACAAACCAGCAACATCAGTAAAATAACAATTAAAAAACGTATTTACTGCTTTGACCCAAAACTTAACTTACTGCAATGACCTAAACCAATGGGGGTACCAATAGTGGTTAGTGACGGCACTTGCACACATATAGATAATCTAAAATAAAATATTGTAAATATTATTCAGTAAATATGGTATTATGGCTTGTTATAATTCCAGAAATAGGGTCGTTTTATGCATTCCAACATATTTTATCCATTGGAATGTTTTCCATTGATGTTTTGTGTTAGTGTTATCATCATTTGTAAAAAGCACACTGTCTGGACATTTTTGCTCAGACACTGCATGTATATTTATCAATTTTTCATTTAGAGCTATACCTAAAGCCATAGGGAACCACTGCACTAGACCATATGCTTCTCATTAAAGGAGCTTAATGTAACAAATGTATAAAATCATACAATGTCCTTGATATGTCACCAGAGATGCTAAGTGGAAATTCTTCAACAATGCTACAATGCTTTGTCCTCCTCCTCTGAACCATGAAAGTGTTTTATGTTTTGTCTGTCTAGCTTTTGGCACGAAGCTCAAAATGGTTTGTTTTCAATTAGGTTAAATTTGGTGTTCAAAGAGTTTTTGCCCATTCATACAACACATATAAGCGTGCACTCACAAACTGACACACACACACACTCACGCACACACGTGCGCACGCACACACACACACACACACACACCATGTCTGCCACCATCAGGAAACACGGGCCATTTAAGCACACTGAGAGATGGGGTGACTCATGTGACACACACATGCATGCACACACACACACACACACACACACACACACACGCACACACACACACACACACACACACACACACACACACACACACACACACACACACACACACACACACACACACACACACACACACACACACACACACACACACACACACACTTGTGTTACATGCACTCATACACAGTGATTGACACACTTTTGGGTTGTACTTGATGCAGCAGTATTCTGGGCCTGTTTGAAAACATAGTTTTCAAAGAACAGCTATGTAGTTAGTTTGATTTCCTAACCTATACCTTCTCTGATCAAAGTCTTACAAAATGACGGCATAAGTCCATCCATAGGTGTGCAAAATAAACTCAACCAAAGAACAGAAAATAAACAGGTTGTTCATGCTTAAAGCTTTACCGAAATGTAAGCCTTGTGTTTTTCAAATGCACAAACTTGAACTTCAAACTACACATAATATGAATCATTTGGCCTGATGAAAGAGAGTTTAGATGAGGGCTATTCTAGGCAGTAATTCCACCTGGCTCTAATACACTGTACATCACAAGATCATTTTAATTTAGCTAAAACTGATCCTGGAATAGGTCTTAATTTGTCTGTACTCTTTTTAATAAATACAAAAATCTTTGGAGCAAATTCTTGTCTTTAGAGTCTTTTAGAGCCCTGACGTACTCAGTGTTTATCTCACTGAAGCTCCCTGTTTCCCCATTGGTTTCTCCTTGTAGTCAAACCAATCGGAGCACTCGCTGGCTGTGGGGGGGTTCATGTAAACTATATTCCGGGCCTGTTTGTCTCTGTACTGGTGTCCAAGGTCACCCCTCCCCTGCTCTTTTGTAAGGATGGATGAGTCCAGGTAGCTGGAGGACAGTCATTTGGCTGTG